>JALLBH010000819.1:0-11091 GCA_036940005.1 Skeletonema menzelii
GCAAGAGAGTAGGCATAGGTAGGACTTATCTACAGGGAATAGATAGATAGAGTTGTAAGTACGATGATGATGCATGAAAGCCGCAAGAAGCTTGACCCGCCGCTGCGCGCCCAATCTATCTACATATTGTAGAGAGGAGTATGATGTGGAAGGCTGGCGGAAGCGGAAGCAATAATTTCCACATCTCCTTATCCGTTCTCCTTCTAGCGTTTACCGTTTAGTTACGCACTTCGAAGAGGTAGGTGAAGATGATACATGATACATACTTAAAGGTATGTGTGCAGTATTATCATCAGTAGGACATTTAAACAAACAGCAGGCAATACTTATCGCCGATAGAATATGACAGCTGCTACAGCAATGTTTTGGGGGAGCACGCAGAAGAATAGCCAAATGGGGCAGAAAATATCCGCTTTGTTGTTTCTGACACATCTCATAATTTTAGGCACAAGAGTTTGTCACTCTTTCGTATGCCCCCAATCAACAAGGATTTTTCCAGCAATAATATTATTTGCAAAAGATGCAACAAAAACCGAGAGCGATGATCTACAAAGCGAAGAAGACTGGGCGTGGGATGGAGTTCCAATTGAAGGCGCACACGATGCTGAATTCGAAGATGGGAGCGGAAGCATCGATGATTTCTTTGTCCCATCGGCTGATTTCATGAGTATGGCAACATCAGTCACTTCTCCTGCACTGACGGCAATTGGTAGTGGTTCGTCGTCCAGTTTTGATCAGTCTAAAAACGCTGGGAAGCTACACCTTATGGAAGAAGAGGATTTTGATTTAGAAGAGATTGGTGGAGATTCAGGCTTTTTAGATGATGATCAAGATACTGAGATTGAGACCGAGTTTGGGAAGATTAAATTCAATAAAGAAATGGATGATGATTTGTTTTGGGAAGTCGACGAAGACGCTCATTTTGATTGATGTATCCAGTAGGTGACAGCATTTAAGTAGATTGCAAGTCATGTGTTTTAAGAAAAGACATCGCTTCCTCCCTTGCAAGACAAATCTGCCATGATTCCAAATAGTAGCCACCACCTCCCTCTTTATCAACCCCTCCTTTCATCAAATTGTGATGTACATCCTTTTCCATACATTGCTTCACTCCATCTTTGAACAAAAGGCATTGCTTCTCTCCCTTATCCCACGGATGTCCTAACTCCAATGCATGTCCCAACTCATGTGCCATTGTTTTTGCTAAGCATAGATGCGGACGTTTTGTTGGTTCGGGATACCCTTTGGTACTGCGCTCTCCCATTACAACACTGCGATGCTCTCGTGAGATGCATACTCCCTGTGGGCCATTGCCTGTCATATCTAAGAAGTACACATCATATGATGTGACTTTGGCATCCCTAAAACCAAGAGGATGAAGAAGAACATTGTGGTAAAATTCCTTTCGTTTCTCTCGGTTTTGCATTCTACCATCAGGTCCGCGGGTAAGCCCATTCATTATGAAATGTTTCCCTTCTTTGCGAACATCATCTGCAAGTATCTGATCCATGTTATGTTCTACTACACCATCCGTAGCTGACAGGTGAAAGTGAATACCAGCTTGCTTCCAATACTGATTCATTTCACGAACAATACATTGCATTGATTCCTTGTTAAGATCCGAACTACATCCGAGCTCTTTGCTGCGTAAAAGATGTATCCGTAAAGGTAACACAAGAAGTGGCATTTGAGATCGTACCAAGTCGTCGAGTGGACAGGCTGAACATTGCCGATAGAATCGTTCTTCTTGTGGTAGAGAGAAATAGTCAGGTCGAACGCAGCACGATTTGCGGTGCTGGAGGACGTCTGATTGATATTTTGTCCAGTGGTCATCATCTTGCCTCTCGGTGTTGTTGGCTGTCATGGTGACGATGGTGAGGCTGGTGCTGTTACTTCATGCAACCGCGTGTCATCAAAGTGAACAACACTCTTATCTCTATGATGCCATTGGTGTTGCAGTGAAAGTCCAATGCAATCCATGCATGCAATCCATTATTGGATAGGTACTTATTATTCCTTGATCTATCGATAGTTTCTTGAAAATTGAAAATTTTTTTCGTCGGGACGCGACAGCGTCCCCCGGGGACGCCCCGTCCCGGCGCCGAGGCGGCGGGAGCCGTTCTCCCCGTGTTTTGACCAAATTTTTCACGCCATGCGTGAGAGAGAAGCCCCATCACTTCGCCGGAAGCACAGAAGCTCACCATGATCCCGTTCCGCTCCCCATAGGAAGTCTCTCTACTACTATCATACTCAATAATTATTTATGTCGGCGCAGTCTGACCAAGAACCGAGTGCCCCCATCGGGCAGTTCAATACTAAATCCACATCTACTCCCAAAGGGCATAATAATGCAGTACGGCATTATAATAATTTCGTCAACACACAAAACAACTTGTTCCGTCTTAACAACGTCACGGAAGCCGATGGGGTCACAATCAAACAATACCCCTATTTTACGAATTAACAGAGGCGTTCGTCTGTGGCAGGGTTCTTGAGAACGGTTCCATAGCGACGGACACTCCACCTATCGCCGGTGTAATGAGTGAGTTGACCGAATATCTTTTTCACGTCGACAAATGTAACGGTAACCCATATGCACCACTGGTGCGGGCACAACACTTATCACAGTTCAAGGCCGCTCTGTTTGATAAATTCGAACCATTGTCCTACGGAAACCAAGGTGAACCTCAATGGTACAACGAACTTTATCGTGGCTTAAAATTAAGAGCTAGTGCGTTATGTATCAAGATGGGTGGTACGATTTCAAAAAAACATGTAGGTTTCCCAAAGAAGGTGTTGGCGGAATGTGTGAAGTACCTACTCGAAAGGTACGATGATGGTACCGGCTATGAGGAGAGAGCAGTCCTCGTGATGCTTTTTCATGCTGTTGGCCGTAGTAGCGAGGTTGCTGTCACGACATAGGATTCTTCGTCGTGGGATGAAGAGCGCCAGATGCTGGTTTTTGATTGGGGCGAGCTGAAGGTTGGCCAACAATATATCATGACTTTACATCCAAGTGCTGATGTAGAGGATGGCTGGGTTTTAGATTCTTTCCACTCACTTGGTTGCTACCTTCTTTGTGCTCCAAGTAAACACAAGGCATCAGCATCGGCTGAGGAGGCAGGGATCAATTTCATGTTTCCGTCGTATGTTAACATGGCCGATGGTGGTTGTGCGGCGAAGGTTACTAGAACTATTGAAAAGTGTCGCGATGGGGGGAAAGTGGAAGGAATTCCTGATGATCTGACAAGCCATGGTTTACGAGTATCTGCCGCCGATGAGATGATGTTCAATGTATACCTCCCCTTCTTCGCAGCTATCGCCAGAGGAGGATGGGATTGCAAAGCCGACACAATGCTATTCTTCTACTTGACTCTGAAGCTACATATGGCAACTGCTGGCAAGGCACTTGCTGGTTGGGCTGATCCTACTAAACCAGTCGTTGCACCAACACTTGAAGCCATCTACGACGACAGCAACAGAGATGTCATTGAAAATTTTTGCCATGAACTATTTCAAGACTCACCCATCAGTGCCTTGTTATCTGACCCAAAGAAGCTGAAAGGATTCCGTTCTCGCATGGTTGCTAGTCTGCTGATGTACTACACCAACGTCAAGAAGACACTCGGCAGTGATTGCGACATCATCAAAACAGTTCGATTTAAGTGGATCGATTGTGGACTCGATCAGAGGGACCTCGAGAAGTACGGTGATAAGATAAAGGAACGCTTTCTAATCGATAATGCCACCAGTTTGGCCGCTGGTTCTGGAACAAGAGAGGAGCAGTTGGAAAAGGCAGTTGCTGGATTGCAGAAGATTGCTGTAAAGAATGCTGCTGGCATGTCGAGATTGGAGAATAAGGTTGACTCTATGAGTGAGGATATGTCGGAAGTGAAAGAATTGATGTATCAAGTATTGCATCAGCAGCAATTATCTTCTCCTTCCTCCGGTCAGAAGAGGAAAAAGCCAGATGAATCATCTACATCTACCTCAGCTGCAGAGTACCGTCCGTCCTGTGGCACAAGCTCTATTTCAAGGCCAACAGTTAATGGAAGCAGCGGAGGACTGGAATCATCTGGGTACTTGGGATTGTGCTAAGCTACTCAAATTATGCCTGAAACATAAGGAGGACTTCGATCATGAACACTTCCTACGTGGCAAGCTGGAGAAAAATAACTCTGGGAATCGTACCAAGAAATCTCGGGCAGTAGCAGTGCTAAAAGAGCTGAAACGCGTGGCCATGGAGGCAAGCGCTGGAAACCAAATATATTTTCATTATCGATATGTACCAACGCGGGATAACATTGAGGAGAGAAACAATTACTTTGATAATGTTGGTGAGTTGGCGAAGAAATGGACAACTACTGCAAAGAATGAATGGTACAATGACTATAAGTCAAAGAATAATATTCCTGATTCCGGGAAGGAATACACGAAGTACATTAAAAAGAAGAGCAACCAGAAGATGAATGTTGGGATGAATGTTGGTGCATTAGGTTCCTTTCTTGAGGGCGTAAAGACAAAGAAACCTACTTAAAAAATATTAGGTATAAGTTTACGGAGTAAGTTAGTTCAGCTATGTATGATGTCTGCCTACTATTATGTTGGTTTATTTATATTTCTATCCTAAGTAGGCTAAAAGTGCCGTCCCCACGGGAGTCCCATTAGTAAAATGACCGTCCCCGGCATTCCTGTCTCTTTAGAAAATCCTCTTATCGCCCTAAAGATACTCACATCGTTATCAAAATCGATTTTGTCTGTCCTTAGCACTTCGCACTGGACATGAAACAGAGAGGAACAAAAAATCCAAAAAAGACAACGACAACGACAACAAGATGATGATGCCATGCCATAAGTAGTTGAGTTGGCTCGCTTGCAAAGAAGTAGATAGTAGGCAGCGCAACCTAGCGCAACGCCAATGCAATAATTAATATTCGTCAGTTCTATCTATCATAACCATGGCAACCAGCAAAGAGCCCCCTGAGGCTACAGAAGATGATGGAGCAGTTGAAGGCTCTTCAAATAAAGCAAAAGCCGCGTCGTCACAAAATAATAAATCCAACACAACAAATGACGCCAATATCACCACCAACAAACAATCCAAACAGCAGGAAAAGAAAGCCCGTCCATTAGTCCTCATTGGCGCCAAGCCACGAGGCCTATACGAATGCGACTATTGCTCCACCGACCTCACCCGAGCCCCTCGCATCCGCTGTGCCAACTGTCCAGATTTTGATTTATGTTTGGAATGCTTTGCCACCGAAGATCATGAGCGGATGGCGCAGTACAAGCGGGATGAGGAGGTGAGGAAACGTGCTCAGGCGGCGGCGGCGTCATTGGAAGGTAGTGGGGAGGCCGTTGCAGCAGCGGGGCAGCAGGCCAAAGGGAAGGGGGGCAAGAAAGCAAAGGGCAGAGGGGGGAATAAACGGGGGAGGAGCGGGAGCAAAGGCACTGATACGGAGAGCGAATCGCCCAAGGCACCCTGGGAGGAAGATAATGCGGATCCGGATGCGCTGGGGTCGTATGTTGGGGGGGTATGGGTCCCCTACTTTCGTCATCAGCCGGATCATGGATATATTGTTGCAGATAGTACTCGTTACATGTTGTGTCCTTCGTTTCGTGGGGTAAACCCAGTCAAGTGTGTTGAGATCACGGAAAATGCCACTGACAATGATGGAGGAGGAGGTACTGAAAATGAAACTAATTCTAGCGATGGCAATACTGATGTTGTCGTGAAGGATGTTGAAATGACTGACATGGATACAAGCAACAAGGGGGATGATGCTGAAGAAGAAGCGGCAGCAGATAGCGATGCAGTAATAGTCGACCCCATTGATGAGCAGAAGAAGAAATCACCGTCACAAGATTCTTCCACTACGGCGGATGACTTTAAAAATGACTTGGATATTAAAGTTGAGAGTCAAAAAGTAGGTGAAACGCCACAGAAACAACCTGCCACCACCGGTTACACGGTAGTGGACGACCCCAAAAATGGCTGGACTGCTGAGGAAGATTTGCGGCTCCTTGATGCCATACTTACGTGTGGTTTAGGAAATTGGCCTGAGATTGCCGAGCATGTTAATGGAGGTACGAATGGTGAAGGAGGAGCGCCAGGTGAAGGTGTTGCTGTCGGGGGCAAAACTGACAAGAGGTGTATGGAGAGATATTTGGATGACTTCATGGGAAGGTTTGGTTATATTCTTCCTCCATACACTATGGTTCCAGTTGTGGAATCAAAAGATAATGACTTCAAGAAGACAAATAGTGAAACACAGGATTCTACTCTATCGCTGGATGCGTCTGAGGAAGACGAGAATGGAAGCATGGCACGAAAAAGACCGCGGAGAAGTATCGCCGGTGAACAAATTGATGAATCAGCACCGGGTTTCAAAAGGACCAAGTTTCGAGTAGTACCGACAGAAGAGCTTGACGCGAGCAAAGTGTGGCCATATCCGTACATCCCTGATAACACTGGAGCCAAAATTGGAGATGAAGTTGGGAGGGACCTGTGGTATCGTTCAGAGCAATCATTTTTCCGTCAAACATCTAACGCTTCGTCGAAGATAGACGTTGATAATATCCGGAAGGAATTCATAGAGCGTCGGGCTCAAAATATGGCAGGTTACGAAGCTAAGGTTCTTCCTCCTCGCTTGGAGGATATCAAAAGTATGCATGGTGCAGAACTCGCTGGATACATGCCCCGTCGTGGAGACTTTGACATGGAATGGCAAAACGAAGCAGAGAAGACCATAGCTGAAATGGAATTCTCCAGCGATGATACCAAGGCGGACAAAGAGCTGAAGCTGGACGTGATCCGAATTTTTAACTCTAAGTTAGATGAGCGTGAGAAACGAAAGCAGTTCATCGTTGATCACAAATTGCTCAACTATCGTGAAAATCAAGAGAACATGTGGAAGCGTGAACCCGATGAACGCCACCTCATCCAACGCATGAGGCTATTTGCTCGCTTCCATACTTACGAGGAACATGAGTCATTTGTGCAGAAAGTTCTTGAAGCTAAGAGGCTACGGAAAGAAATTGCCAAACTTCAAATGTACCGACGCATTGGGATAAGCTCTCTTGCAGACGCTGAGAAATACGAGTTAGATAAAGCTCGGAGACAGTTTCATAGGGATGCATGGCTTAAGAAGGACGCCGAAAATAAAAAGGCTAAAGCGGAAGCGGCATATGCCGCTAAGCAAGGTGTGATCGACAGCGACGTCGCTGGCATCGAGGAAAAAGCAGAAATTGTAGCAAATCAATCAATTCAAGTATGGAAAAAGTTTAGCACTCGTCAAGAAAAGATCAATTCCGATATCGAAGGGGCAGATTCAGTCGCAGGTACAGATGGAACAGCGCAGGGCAAATTTGTCATCAAGGACAAGCCTGGTTACGAACTACTCTCCAAAAAAGAAGTTGGCCTTTGCAAGAGGTTACGGATTCTCCCTCAAACTTATCTTGATGTCAAGAAGGCCCTCTTGTCACAATCTCTGGCAACAGGGGTGTGGAAAAAAGGACAGAGTAATTCTGTGTTCAAGATAGACATCAACCAACGTGATAATATTGTTGATTTCGTGATGGAGGCCGGGTGGATAGAGTCTCGACCCAAAATAGCAGACGCTCATTAAATATTAATCTTCATTCATTAATTACATGAGTAGACATAGCTTGAGGATGGCATCATTTCTCATCCAACAAAGCAACTGTTTTGTTGGGTACATGATCAGCGTTTTCGGCCTGTTTTTCTTCAGTATCAGATGGATCTTCAAGCATGAGCAGCTGCCTGGCATATCTTTTCATTGCGTTTTTCTTTTCCCGACGAGCTCTTTCTATTTCAGCATCGTCAGAAACACCGTTACTCTCTTTCCACGGCTTCATTCTCATAATCATTTCAAAATCTTCATCCAATTCTTTCCTTGTTTCAGGAGCGTAGCCAATAATTTGTTCCCACATTATCACATGGAAGCAATCATAAATCCCCCTGTTTGGGTCTTCCTCATCCTTGAGTAACTGCTTCATTGGGACTTGCATCGTCTCAACTGCTGCTTTGGCTGAATCAAACTCGGACGCAAGGACCATCAGGCCTCCATATACGACCAAAATACCAGGTATAACAGGCGCTGGAATTAATACAAGCCCCGCTGTTACAATTGAACCTCCCGCAAGCCCAACTTTTGTTTTTCTATAGTAATTCTCCATCAATGATGAGTTTGTGTTTCTGTCTTCACTTGCGTCTGCACTTCTTGGAATAATCACTGATTCAATCTTCTGCAGTACCGCATGCATTTTTTCTCGTTTGTCTTCGTGTAAATGATGGGCACTCGTCAAATACCTCGTTATCTCAATAACCTGCTGTTGTAATGATGACATTACAGGTGATTGACGAGGCGTTTCGTTGAGTTTTGTCAAGTCTCTCAATGCTTCATCAAGCTCACTGGATTTGTCCGCATCGTCTACTAAGGAATAAATAGATGTTCTGTTGTCAATTGTCTCTGAACGCAATTCCATTAAGAAATTTCTGACTATCGTAGATGGTTTTTCCCGCAAAGGCCCCCAATTGGACATATCATCGAGCCACCAATACTCTTCCATATCTTGCCTGACATCATCATTACTTATAGGCACGGGAAAGGAAGGGATGTCATCGCTAACATCATCTAGTGACAAAGATATTGTTGGCGCACTGAATCTCTTGATGTTTTCTGTGAAATCAGTCATCCATGCTGGGGCCTCTAATATCATTGCTTGGGACGGCGAATCATGTGTAGGGAATGATTTACATCGCTGGGGTAAACTGTATATTTTATGTGATCTCCTGGATGGCGGAGTTAAAGCTGGCACAACCGGCCTGGGCCGAAATGGGCACTCATTTCTTTGGCCCTGCGGCGTGACAGCTGCTGGTTTGAATGGAAATGTCGACCGAGTAGGAGTTGACGGAGACCCTGGAATAATGGGAGCAGTGCTCAGCCGCTTCTGTAGTATTATGTCCGATTCATGTGCTCTCTGTGGTGTGCTGAAAACGTGAGGCTCTGCCCCGTGCTTTTGCGGCCTTTGCGGAGATTCAATCATCATTGCGATAGCGTAGTGGCGTTAGTGTTTTGCTTCTACTTCACCAAGATGATGAAAATGAAAATCAACTGCAACTGACTTATCTTGATGTCAAGCGTGTCAGGTGGACGTTGCGTTGGTTTTCGTGTTTTCAGAAAACGGGACAGAGATTCAGAGTGTCCGCGTCAACGAAAAATCGTTTGAATTTTAGCGCAAAATGATGTCACCAACCCGACATCTGTGTGAACGGGGCGAAAGAAATAAGCAGAGTGTGATTTAAGCTAGTGAACTAATTCATGTTCAAGGAGTACCTTGTGTTAGAAGGATACCCTGTGTGTAGGCCAATGTTGGGTTGGTGCCCTCGATCCTGAGAGGCTTTGGCTTCATTTGCAATGGAAGTATCAGCATAAATATCCTAATCTTATATACAATCAATTAATCCAATAGTGAAGCAACCTCCTTGGCTATTTTTTCCACAGCTTCATCGTGGCTCGCACTTCGAATCATATCAAGGTCAAGCATTCCCAAATCTTTCGTTAAGCCCACAGCTGTTGCACCAAATTCTCGCGATTTTAGTATCTGCCCGATACACATGTAACGACGGGTAATGGATGTTGAATCAGTTTCTTCGCCTATATTCTCCAGACAACCTATCAATATAGACATAATAGCTTCCGTCAATTCACTATTTCCGTCAGCGCAACTAAACTTTGTTTCAGCTGTCAATTGTCGTGACGTGTTGTACAAAAATGCACTCGCACTTTGTCGCAATGATTTATGAGAAGGTGCCGAAGCATCTACGATAGAAGGATCGCAGTCATTAACTGCTCTGTCAATGAGTTGAAGGAATTTGCCGCTTTGGTTGCTCCCTTCTGTAGTCCATGAAGGGAGCTCCTTCGAACCAAACGCATTGCTGAGCACACACCACGCCATTGAACTTGGAACACTCTCACACTTGTTACCTAGCAGCAGGTCCGCTACAAATTCTGTTGATTTGGATTCTTCCTCGCTGATTGATGGCGCTTCACGCAGAACAGCCAATCGAAGAAGCATGAGAGCAAATGATACCTGTTTCGTTTCATTCATGAACGATCTCAACATTTGATGGACTGATTGAAGTTCGGCACGTGCCCACTCGCATTTAGCGTTCCCCAGCTTGGAAAGAATTTCACTTTGATAAGAAGTCAGTTTGAGACGATCAAGACAGATTTTAACAACTCCACAATCTGTCGAGAGAAGTGCAGTTTGCTTGTCTAAGAGAGGCGTTCCGGGTGGAGAGACACCATTGGATTCTTTAGAAGCAGACTCCGGGATGTCGGCCCATGGATTTGCAGCAGTCACCGCAGGTGTTGATTGAGCGTACGATTGAGTATCATTCATTTGATGGGAGACGTTGGTAGGAGCAGCATTCGTCATCTGCATTTGCTCCAACATAGGACGAATCATCATCCCCATTGGAGAACTGAGGAATCTTTGTGGAACCTCCAAAATCCAGCTTGGTACACCTCTCTCTAAACGCAAACCCTCCCTTGCAGCTTCTTCAGTGAAATTGTTGCAGTTTCTAGAAAGTAGATCGTAGCTCGTAGCACTAAAGCGTCCCTGACCTTGCGCCCTGCACCAAGCCTCAAACTCACTTTGCGTGCAAGAAGTGTGTCCCAATGATTGAATATCAATAGGATGAATACCACGAGTCATTCTGAACTCTTGGGGATGGCACCACTCAATTCCTTGCCCAAAGAAATACTCTCTACCAAACGCGACTATTGCGGTATGGGGAATAATATCAATAGCGTGCTGAGGGCCTAAGAACTGAGCGCTCAATCCTCGAGCCATTCCGTTAGAGAGGTCATAAATAGCGATGTGCACCTCCGTCATCTTCGAGGTCTACTCTGATCAATTAGTAAGACTCAGGCACGCAGGACACGGTGAGCGTAGATAGGAATCCAAGCTTCGGAACGAAGGTTAGAGCTGCTCTTTGTGTAGTGGAGGTGTGGTTGCGTTGGTGGACGGCAAAAATTTGGGAGTTGTGTTCTTCTTCTTCTT
>JALLBH010000820.1:0-11059 GCA_036940005.1 Skeletonema menzelii
GTGAGTTCTACATCCTTTGCAGGCTCAGCAGGGTAGACGGGATCAGCTTCAGCGGATGTCATGGTTGGTGATGGATAAGTTTTAGATAAATGAGCTTTTTCGAAAGAGCAAACAGCTGGTGATTTGCTCTCGGAGGTGTGTTTGGCCGCTCTGTACGGTAGGGTACTAATTCCGACGTGCAAAATTTGATTTTATCAAAATTCCAAGTTCCTTTTTCATCCTCCCCTTCGTCGACTCCGGAGATGTTGAATCTCTGAATCTTCGTGATACTACAATCAGACAAATTTAGTGAAAACGGTGGTGGTGATCCATACTACTCCTATTCATTTCTGGAGGACGAAGAAGAGGCCGAGGGCATACTTATCCGCGGCGGCAAGAGGGATCGATAATGATGATGTGGATCTGGGGTAAAATGGTTTCCCACGCAGAGGGGCGAGATATATGTTGCCACTGCTGACAGCTAAGTACCTAGCGGTACTCTTAGCTGTCCTTTTTGTTAAGATTTGTGTGGTGCTGAATCTTACGAATCTTCTTATGTGCGACTGCCGAAAATTCAAGCACAAATCTGCACAAATTATTTTTTCTGAAAGAGGTAGAACCATGATAATAAAGCAATACTTATCAAATCCCATCATATCTTACAAGTAACCACCGCATGGGACAAATCATGTGCCTCTCATGCGGTTTAAGTTTAAACTAGAGGCGTGGTCTCGTTTGCTCTATTATAAAGCTTGTCAATCTCACAACTTCTATCGAGCAAGGTTTCAAGTAGCTTGGTATTCATCTTCTGATACTTTTCCATGGCTTTATCGACAACTTTCTCCGGATTTGGTAAGAAAAATGGCCAACCGGGCTGACTAATAATGGTTGTCGTTAGAATCGTGTATAGTGACGGGTAAATTTTCTCCCATCTAATCTTGCGGTCGACACCAATTTCTTCGTTACTGTCAATCTCCTTTTTACACACGCCGATTCTAGCGTCCAAAGTTTCAAACGCAGCAGTGATTTGAACTGGTACAGTTGAAGAGCACCCTTCAGTCGCCTGTTCAAATTGTTGGGTTAAGGTCATAATGACGTTGGAGGAGTTCATGTTGAGGTCATGGAGATTAGCGAGAGTGTCATCGTCGCCTTCTCCATCAATTACAGCTAAGTCAGTTGGAGGCAGGTCACTAGCACCATCCTGATCCGCTGTTGGTGCAGATTTCTCTTCACCAATTTTCAACAGAGGTGTCCTTTTGTCACAACCATCATTGTCGGCATAGTTGTCTGCTTCAGTCCGGCACAACGCTTGCTGTTCTCTGGCTCTCAAATTCGCAATGTTATAAATCTTCTCTAGCGCCTTGGATGCGGATTGATGAAGCCCCGCCTTTCCACCAAAGTCCCAGTGCTTTGCAAAAGACTGCCAGAAAACGGAAAAGGCAGATAACAATGCAATTGTGATGTTGACCTTAGACTGAAAATTTTCAGAGACATTCTTTGCTTGGGCCACCGTCGCCAGGCCAGCTTGAAAGAGGGTGATGAGAGCCGAAAGGACAAACACTGTATTGCTAAGGGACGAGAAGTATTGTCCAGCCAGTAAATGCCTTTGCCTTGCCTTGAGGACGTCTGACGTCAGGTAATCGAACTGACGCTTCCTCTTTTGGTCATCGGTTTCCGCATCTTCTTTGTCCTGTTCATTATTTTTAATGTTAATGAAGGAGACTCTCGTCAGAGTTGCACGTCTTAACGACGTCCTTTTTGATCCCTGCGCCATGGCAGAAGAACTGATCAAGTGATAGACAGTTGTTAATCTACTCTGTTACTTAGGAGTACTCCTAATTTCTTGATTGTAGAGACTGATATTGGCGACGGAAAAAAAGAGGAAACAAAAAGAGAAACACATGAGCTCGTTCTGGTATGGTACCGAAGTCACAGTGGTAGCCTCCGCTTTCTCGCACTCTCAACCTCGGCCAGGCCATAGCATACATAGGCCATCCAAGCGCAAATCTGATTCATGTAGTACCTACAATAGCATCATCGGAGAGCTTTCATTCATATCCACCACTCGAGATTGAGCCTGTTACATTTAAAGCTTTTTGCCGAGACAGATGCTCAGGCTCGCAGTTGATGGTATTGGAAGTAAATGTGAGTCCTCTTGCTCTTGATCTGGATAATACCCATCTCCTCCATCTTCTACCATATTCCCTAGCCATTCTACTCACTTATTTTATATTTATCATTTGTTTACGTCCGAGCCCAGCCTGGGAGGACGACAAAATCTGTTGCCAGCGCTCCATCATGATTGGAAACGCTTGGCTCTATGTTCTTTTCATTCTCTTGCCCCTCCTGTTTCGCTTCATTATCATCGCCCGACAAGGACACGCTAATAAAACCTGCACCCACCGACACCGCTCCAATCACTGAATATAATGATATCACATAATCTGGACTGAAAATGAGGTCGGCAACAAACGCCATGGGGATCGTCAACCCTAAACCGACTGTCGCAGTTGTAGCGGAAGTCAACACTACGGATCGGAATAAGAAATAATCCGTCAGTACAAAATCTAATAAACCCTTGAGAACAATACAACCCAAAATGGACCAAGTGAAGTTGTCTCGAACGTTGCATATCATATATGCTGCAAATGGAAGACATGGTACCAACACTACTAGCCCGATGTATCCCATCAATAACTGAAGATTGACACGACATGAAGAAATAATGAGTGTGTGGACAAGAATAAAGTGTATCAAAGAAGTATGCATCAATCAATCTCACCTGCATCTTATACAACTCTTCATTCTGAGGACAGAATAATCTCACTTGAACCGTATAGAGTCCATAAGCGATGGCAGCGGCAACAGCAAAGAGATCTCCATATATGGCATTTGCGTAATCTACTAACTCCTCGGTATTTTCATCAGATGTGTCATGTACCGCCGTCAAGGCAATTCCAATCATTGATATTAACACCCCTCCAAGTTTGATCCAACAAAATTTCTCAATTTTTGTCAACACTGCCAGTAGAAATACTACAACGTTTTGGCTGGAAACAATTACTGTGGCGGAAGCGACTGATGTACGACGAAGTGCGTTGTTGAATGCCCAGTCTGCGAGGAACATTGCTGGGGCAATTTGAAGAGCTTTATTGTATTGTAATGACGAGTATAAATAGTGTGGGGATAAGAAGTGTGTACATAGTGTAATGATAAATAGAGCACTCTTTCCCGGAACCGCTACAAATAATGTTGTACTCACCTGCAAGCATGTGCTTCTTATGATTCCAAGGCTTTATTTGTTTCGTCTGATCAGTTAATCTCTTCGTCCTATCGCACACGATATTGAATATGCAATACGGTGTTGTGGCAGCCATTAAATCTTGATCAAAGCTGTCATAAGAGTCAATGGTTCGAACGATCACATCTGGTAACTCTTCGTCATTATTCCTCTTTCTTGTTAGCCAGTCGTTCCATAACTCAATGGGTAGGAAGAGAGCCATCAATGCCATGCCCATGTCTGTTACGACCCAGAGGAAAGGTTAGAAATATATGTACGTCGTTCACATCAAGAAGAAGCATTGATCATAAAAAATATCACACGTGTGTAGCTCTTACATGTCATTAGAAACGGAGATGTTTCATCGTTCTCTTCGTAAACAAATTGAGTGATAACTGCGGCAGCGATCCATACTATGCATTGGCAGAGGATGAAGAAGAGACCGAGGACATATCGGCGGCGAGAATGGTCGATCTGGGGTAAAAAGTTCTCCCATGCTAGGGGCGAGGTAAGTTGCATGCTGCCTGTTGCTGTTGTGTGATTTTGTGCCTCGAGTTTAAGCGAGTGGAGGAGCGGGTCTTGTAGGCCAAAGGTTCTCTCTCTCTCTCACGTAGCAAGCGGGAAACATGCTCAACAGCAGGTGGAGTTGCGCCATGTACAAATCGCGGATTGTGGTGCCGTTTGAATCGCTTGTACTAATTCCGACGTTGAACGGAAAAAATGCATCATTCCAAGTTCCAAATTCCTTTTCCTGCCTTCTAGCCGCTTAAGTAGCTTGCGTCGACTCCATCCAGTCGTTGTTGAATTTAATATCATTCCAGATTCCAGCGCATTGGTGGTGCAGCGATGACGAAAGAAGCGAGCGTTGGACGGAAGGTGGTGTGCTCCAAGGTCATTCGCTGGCTCATTACTTGCCAACGCATGGAAGTAATCATCTAGAGAGGGGTGGCACATCATAGCTATTGCTTATCGCGCTGCGCACATCACAGTTAGCCAGTGGGCTCGATTTGACGGCACAGAAGACAGCTCGTCATCTGTGGGCAACATAATCCAAACAGACAGATAGCACAAGATGATTCTATCTTCCACGTCAGTTGAGCGAGCAGTTATTGCTGCGGCCACTCTCTTGGTCTCACATGTCACGGCCACTCTCATCATTATGTATCACGATCTCTCCGGCCGGTGGCGAGACTACGCTCTAGTTGAGAAGCGAACAGTCGGAAGTACGGCCGACTATCTATGGGGACTCAAGAGTTTCATGGCCGACATTGTCTTCATGTTCACTCCATTCATGACATGTTGTTTTGCCTTCAGAAAAGATGAGATAGATGCTGCCGATGATTCCATCGCCGTATCTCTTCTCAAGCTTTTCTGTGGCTACTTCCTCGGCAAGCTATGGGCTACAGCCGTCCACTACGCACTTCACCTACCTGCTCTGTACAAATATCACAAACGGCATCATTCAATGACACATGCTCTTGTAGCCACGAAGGCATGGGAAGATTCTTGGGTAGAATACATGGTCATGGAAATTCCATCTTTTGCGATTGCTGTGCTACTTTTCCCTACCCATTTTAGAGTCCACATGCTACATTTTATCTTGCATGGATATGACGGTGCTAGTAACCACAGTGGATTCGCTGCTCCTGGTATTCTTGGATACTTATTCGATGGAGAGTATCACTATTACCATCATCGATATTTGACTGTGAACTACGCTGAGCTTGAGATAATTGATAAGCTCATTGGAAGTCATCACACTCAGAGCGAGAAGGTCACCGAATATGTAAAGAAGAAGGCCGATTAAAAGTGTGAGAGAAGTAGATATTGTGTACATCACTTCCTCTGAAAACTAAACATCGAAATAATCTATTAGTTGTTAATGTCCTTACAAATACACTTCTACTTTCTAAATTCACACTTCACGGTTTCCCATCTGTCACATCATACTCACAAATAATTCAATATCACGATAATAACTTCTTTCCTTCCTCCTCGGCTACTCCTATTCGCTGCTGCACAGCGGAGGATGAAGGTGATTCTGCAGCACCTCTACCCGTAACATCAAGCCAATATCCATACAAGAAACTCTTCTCAGATCGACTCCTCAATTCCTCGAAGTAATCAATCAAAGACGGAATACTCTCCTTCACCGTTACACTCAATACCCACACCGACCACAAAAACATGAAAAAGCTGATAAAATTCACTGCCGCAAGGAGACGCGTCACCTTTGGCCGTTTCGACATGGAATCAAACACCTTCAGAACGACATGGAATCCATTCGGCCCGCCCGGCTTGTCCACTTTCAGATTCATCTTCCACTTGGGATTGACCAGCATGGTATCACGCAATGACAGGTGGAAGCCAATATGCTCGCATTGCTGCCCGTCCTTCCCGGCATCGTACTTGGCTCCCGTGCCCCGTTCACGGATCAATCCCAATGGATACATTGTTATCCCATTAAACGCCGATTTTACCTCATAAGGGCGGCCATGATGGAACATAGGGTCATTGTTCTTAAGAATCATGAAGAATTGCATTGGACTTGGGGCATCGCACATGTTCCGCCATCGGTCGCCGGGAGGCATTAATTGGCAGAATTTACTCTGTAGTGTACGAACTTTGGAGTTGGCGGAAGTGGGTTTGGCACGAAAGGCCGAGAGATCATATGGTGATTCGCTGCAAAAAGAATGTAGTGTGGTAGATAGAAGGGGGCAGATGAAGAGACGAAGGAGTAGATTAGTTGATGTACATGCGAACAAGCAACAATATTGTATGTACCCTCAACCAACCCACCCCCAACAACAACAACAACGAGTAACAACGCTCTTACTTACATTGTACCAAACGTCCCCGGCCAAATTTGAGTAGCCGCACTTGCCACAGCAAACTTCTCCGCCAAACTATCACCACTCTCACTCATCAATCCCAAGGTATGCAAAATACCCAAAGGACTGACACTCACCCCCAAATCTACATCCAAGACAATCATATGACTGTAATCTGCATAGTTTGCTACGACGTGATCTAATACAATTTGACGAAAGTCACCTAGCTTCCCGACACCTGAGGAAGTCTTGTTGGTTCCTCCACTAACTTCATTCCGATCGATAATGTTGAGTTTACAATCTGTGTTGGGTGGTGGACATTGAATTAAATCGACATTGTACCTTGAGCCAACATTGTTGTTGTTATTGTTGTTGTTATTGTTGTTGCTGTTGTTGTCGTTATTGCTGTTGTTGTCGTTATTGCTGTGGTTATTATTGGCATCAGAATTCACCTCCTCAGCCCACCTTCTCAACTCCTCCCTCGTCCCATCCACACTATCATTCTCAAACACCACAAAGGTCAACTTGGTACGTAATCCCAACAACGGTACCAACCCCTCAATATTCCTTCGTAAATCAGGTATACTCTCCTTAATATTGCGTGCGAGTGCATTAATCACAAGACCATTGGATTGAGTTTGGAGGTAGGATAGTCCACGGTGGACTGTGGCCACATCGTTTGGATTGTGGGAGGAGAGTGTTCCTGAGGATAGGTGTGACCATTGTTGTTGTGAGAGGCAGAGTGGTTGATTCTTGTTGTTGATACTGGATCGTAGTGATGATGATGATGAAGAGACAGCACTGCTACTACTCTTGTTGTAGCTTGCTGAATCTCTTGGAAATGTGGCACTATAATCATCAAAGTCAGCATGATGAACATTGAAACACCCCCCCCGTAATTCCTTCTGCACATCTCGTGGCAGAAATACGTGATATCCCGAAAACGGTGTCCAAATGGCCGGATTCCAAATGATTGATGGGAAGGCCATTTGTAGGAATGACTGTGTGGAAATGAGCCCCGTGAAGAGGATGGAGAGTAATAGTGGTAGTTTGTAGTGGAGTGACGATTTGGGTTGAAAGAGGAGGCGATGGCAGGTTGTTAGGCAGGGCGCTGTCGAGGGGGCTGCTATTGCTATTGCTGCTTTTGTTGGATGATGATGATGAATGATTCTCCCCCCTCTATTATTATTATTGTGCCCCATACAGAGCACACTAATGACCGCCGTAACGAACACCACGGGCCATATCGAAATATGCAGCAATGCCGTCCAAACGAGCTCAATATGTCGTAGCCACGACAACACTTCCAATTTGGCGGGATAGTCGTCCCATAGCAATAGGGGGGCAATCAATACTGTCGACAGGGCTGTGAGGATGGTGATGAGGGAGAAGCTTCGATGAGTACTTATATTGGTGCACCCTACTACTGCTACTAGTATCTTGCCCTTGTTATTATTGGTGGCGCCATGATGATAATGGAAGAAATCGTCTTCCTTTTTTTCTTCGCCGCCGCTGCCGCTGCCCAGCTCAATGCTCACCAGACTACTACTGCCATGATGGATTAGCCGCTGTGGGGAAGGTGGCACCGGTAGTAGATTATTATTAAATGCCAAATTATTATTGCAGCTGTCCGACGACGACGACGTGTCGCATTGATGATGATTATGGTGAGCTGTCCGTAGGGGGGATGCCGATGGAGAGGGCCGCCGCTTCTTTAAATGATGGTTGTTGCTGTCTTCTATCATCGTGTTGTTGAATAAGCTATGCGACGGATGGCCGCTGATAGTGTAGAGTGCTTTGCTCCGCTTAGCTTGAACTTGCGCGGCTATTTAGCGTTCGCAATTTTCATAAAATAAGCAAGGTCTGCGACGTACCATGGTTACGTAGGAACTCGTTTACTTCCGCTGACAAAAGTCGCTTAAGATTGAGCGAGTTAACTCTTCTTGCTAAGTAGACAATGGTGCAACGGAACGAGTCGGCAATTCCCGCCAAATAGTTTGAGCCATACCCTCTATTTAGCACGGCCTCTTCAAGTGGAACGCTTCAACTGACAGCGCCGTTCAACCGCGTGCGTTGGATTGCCACCACGCACATTCTTTCTCAATTAGGGGAAAATCTCCTCTAAATTGCCGAGCGGCTTCAGGTACCAACAAAAGATTTTTGGCGCCTCCACTCTTTTTTTGGCGCCATCCACTGCCATCCATCACTTTTCTTTTTCATCCCACAAACCACTTTCACCATGTGACGTCCAATAACGAAACAGTACACCTCTCCTTCGGCAACACAGCCAACCATCCATCATTACATTCCACCTCCTCAATCTCCAAGGCCTCGCTGCTACCTACCAGCTCCTGCGATGGCAATGATGGCAGGAATGAATTCAGCAACAGTGAATCTCTATGCGACCCATCAGTAACACATGACATATCCTCCGCCTCATCTGATTACTATACACCTCTGCATCGTCCAATAATACGAGTCAATACATGTATGTTCCAAGAGCACTGTTTGTGGATGGCCGAGATTCATTTGGAGCTTCGTAGGGCAGCCATGGTGATAATTCTAGCAGTAATGCAGCGCTTTCAACTGAATCATCTGCAGCGTGGAATATGGCGAAGTGTCGTTATTCGATGCATCAAATCACGGTGTACTAATTACTGGAAATCATCCAACCAGCAGCTGCAGCGTAGTATCGAAGAATCGACCAATCATATTGTCGATCCACTGGATAATTTTCGCAATTCGGCGTCTGTCATGGGCCTTTCGTATGAATTCTCACGTTTCAACGAGGATTCCCTTTGATACAAACAATCCCCTCCCTTCTTCATCGTCAAGCAATGCTGCCAACAACAGTACCAATGCATGGGCCTCATCCTACGCTAGCGGATATTCAGGTGGTGAAAAACTATCACAATCGTGGCGTGAAAACGTATTATCAGAAGCGTTGAGAAAGGTGTTGGAGGAATGTGATATTGTCAAGGGATTCAATTTGATGATTGATGGTGGAACTTATTCTGGTGGTAGAAAAGGATTGGACGAAGATACATCATCACCGTCATTTATTGGGGCGAATAAGCATGCCAAACAATTGAAACAAATTGTGGCTGGAGGGGCATTTCTTGGTGGGTTGGCGAAATCCTTTTTGGAAGAGTTGCAAGAGGAATGTAGGTCAGCTGGTAGGCTGTCTATTCTTGTCGATCCAATATTTATTGCGAACAACAGCAGCAATATGCCTTCGCATAATGAAGCTAATCGAGTGGATACATTCCGCCGATGTGTGAATGCAGGGTTGGCTTTGCATGGACTATCTTCCAACTCTGATGCGTTTTTACCCGTGTCAATTGATGGAGCTCATCGGCACTCTACGGTGAGGATAGATCAGCGTCTTCATCACAAAATCGAAAGCTGTTTGAGGGAAGTGCTGCTGTTGCATTTGCGTTGGAGTCGTCTACTCTTTTTTACAGATTGCGTCAAGACAAGTCATCGTCAATAATCATCCCAACAATCAAAACAACGGGCGTAGACGACTTGGTATTCAGTCAGGATTTTTATCAGGGGTGTATAGCGGAAATAGTAGATACGATGATGACGCAAATGATCCATTTGCAACCGCGTCATCATTGACATATCACGAATTTTTGTCATGTGCTAAACCGTCGTCGGATAGGAGGCGATCGATTCTCGAAATGATGCTCTCGTCAGACCGCTTTCTAGACCTTCACCTGGGGGAGTCGGGGCTGGTGGTGGCGCAGACATTGCATCGTTGCTTGCAGGGAATGTGAATACAATGTCCCAAGAGTCGTTACAACTTTCATTGGCTGGAATCATTGGCGGCAATAATAGTCAAGGACATACATTTTGGTGAATTACATGAGCGAATGATGAGAGGGATATCATCGAAAAAATGAGGTTGGAACAAGATCGACGTCGTTCACGAGGACGTTCTTCGTCGTCTAGACGGAGAGAGCCAGGTGAATGGATGGAGGATATGTTCACTAATGCTGCTGGTGGAGGAGGGAGGGATTCTTTCTTCTTTCTCGGAATGAGATTGCTTTTGGGAGAAGTGCTGATCATCATCATTTTGCTCTATTGACTCGCTGCGACCTTTTGCGCTGAATCTCAACGCTGCAAATTGGGAGTGGGTGGTGGAAGCAGTGGTGCTGCATCTGCATATCTGCGACCAATGTTGGAGAGCATGGGGTTGAAATATCTTTATAAGTTTATAGTTTACTGAGTATGGTATTGGTTGTTGGTAAATAAGATTTGTAATCATAAAACAACATAGATACTTTGGTAGCAGATTGATATCCAGTATCATCCTATACCATTTGCTGATTACTCTCCCCAACTGTCTAGTCCAATACACCTGCGGACAGGGAAATCTTTATTCATCATCGCTGTCTTCGTCAGAAGACTGACGATCCATAATTTCATTGCGTCGTTGTATGAAAAGTGCCCGTTCAAGTTGTGCATTTCTAAATTCGGCGTTTCTCTCCGCTTGAAATGTATCGATACGGCTCCTTGCTCGACGCAAAATCGCGAGAGATTCTGTTCCGGCAGGTCGATCAAGGACATTAGTATTTAGCAGGTCTACTCGGCCGGATTCTTCTTGGATTCTGAGTTCGAGGTTGTTGAGACGGGAATTTTCTTCTTGGTCATCGTCCGAATAATCGGTCGAATTATCGACCGATTGATTGGACATGTCATCAAGTCTACCCCCTAGCTCACTAATCTCACGATTGAGTCTACCCTCTAGCACACGAAGCGCACACTCGAGTGACTCAATAGTGGGCGGAGTTGAGTCGATCATGGATGACACTCTATCAATGGAAATAGCATACATTACGATCACTAACAATGAAGCTCGCTTCTGATCTCGCCGCCCTACTCGCTTTTCAACACCACGGCAACAGCATCTGGGCATCGGCGGAAGATCATGGGAATGAGCGCAAGCTACTCCTCAATCAAG
>JALLBH010000821.1:0-14283 GCA_036940005.1 Skeletonema menzelii
ATCATATTTCTTGAATCTGAGATTCAGCTTGCAAGCTGAAGTCAAATGAACAGTACTTATGTACTACTCGAAGTAGGAGTACTTATGACTCTCTAGAGTCGGTAAGAAGTCTTACTGATGGCACTTGCTTTGAGCGAATGAAGGGCAAGAACAATCATGAGCAACCCTTCTACCTGCTACCTGCTGATCGCCCCTGCAGAAGAAGACCGATCATCTCGTCATTATTCGGAAGAAAAATGTAGAATGAGTAATGAAGAAGAAGTCGCCGATCTCGTCATTCCGCTGCGAAGTTGGATGGAAATCGAGGCAAAAAAGACGCCGTTGATGGATCCTAAGAGCAGTAAAGAATCAATTATTCGGAAGACCACAGTTGCATACGGAATTGTCGAGCTACTTTTGCGCTCAGATGATAATGATAAGACGTTGGAACAAGATATTTTCAAAATTGATAATTTTGCCGTTCACGTGTCTAAAAAGTCACCGCCTGAACAACACCGACAGCCGTGGGATGACATCATGGGCATCAGTATGATTCATCCGGCATTAGTGTTGTCAATTGAAGAGCCCGCGTATCTCGACTGTTTGTTGGAGCCTGAAGAAAAGCAAGGCCATTGGGGGAGATATTTGGAAGTGGAACAAATGGTGACATCTGCGATGCCTGAAGAAGAAAATTCGCCTGATGCAGTGGCGGCGGCGGCGAGTGGTGAAGATCCCAAAGACAAGGAAAGGAATTGCGACCCCCGCTGTCATTATTCAGTTGGAAAGCTGCTCTATGAGCTGTTTGCCAATGAGACACTTCCTGAGGACTCTTCTCTCGCAGTAGGAGCTCCTACATCCACGGCTGCAGCAACGGAAGAGCGTGTACCTAAAAGGGCTAAGACATCAAATCTCTTGCCACCACATGCCAAGGGGGAGGAGGGGAACTTAATCAAGGCTGAGCTACCATTCCAAATACCATCCATTGTCCGAATGCAACAGCTTGGAATTCCGGCATCAATTTGCCTTATGACGAATAATCTTCTCGAATCTTCCTTGAGCTTGAGGGGGAACGACGACCAATCTTCAGATGATGCGTACAAGTCGTTGAGAGACTTGACCGAAGATTTGCATCTGTTGCTTCTCGATCCAGATCGATTCTTATTTGAAATCGAGGTTCAAACCACTGAGAATGTGAAACTCTGCTACAGAAGAGAGAAGCTGTATGGACGTGATAAAGAGGAAACCCTCATAACTGATGCATTCTGTCGAGTGTCACGAGGAAAGAGTGAGGCATTCTTCATTGGTGGCTTCTCTGGCTGCGGGAAGAGTATGTTAGTTAACACTGTAAGGGCTAGGGTGAATGCTGTGGGGGGATACGTGATCAAACACAAGTTCGACGATCTATCTCGGGAGAGATCCCTGTTTGGTGTTATTTCAGCACTTAATCAACTGTGTTTGATGCTGAAAGGCAGTAATACTCCCCCCAAAGTAGCCTTGCTTGTCAAGAAGCTGAAGGACGAATTCGGAGCTGATATTACCTTGCTAGCAAGAATAGTGAAGAATGTCAAGGTGCTTTCGCCAGAGTTCGTCAGTCCAGCGGAAGTTGGAGGAGGAGACACAATGAATGCCCGTAGCGTTGGATTTACGCTGTCACGTTTCATGAGGGTTGTCTCAAGCCCAAAACACCCAGTAATGGTAAGTCGTGAGAGCAACGATTGGTTGAATTCAGTCTTATTTGCGTTTCTAAAAGGAAGAATCTCATCATGCACTCATTTTTGATTCTTTTTGGTGCTTTCTGTTGCAGCTCTTTTTGGACGACTTACAGTGGGCTGATGACACTGCACTTGACGTGATTCACACATTCCTCTCTGATGCGATGGGCAGTTGCATGTTTTTTGTTGGCACCTATAGGGACAACGAAGTTAATGCAGATCATGCCGTCTTCCACTTGATAAATAAACTGGAGATAAGCAATGTGCCGACAACCAAAGTATCTTTGACCGGATTAGACCAAGAGGATCTCAACACAATGATATCCGATGCCTTGTGTTTGTACCCACGCATCTGCACTTCTTTATCAGCAGCTGTGATACAAAAGACCAAGGGCAACCCATTCTTCGTTTTGGAATTCATCAAATCGCTGAAAAGCCGTGACCTGCTGAAATACAACTTTCATCAGAAGCGATGGACATGGGACGAGGACATAATACGTGCAGAAGAAATCACGGACAATGTCCTTCATCTGCTGGCATCCAAAATGAATGGGCTATCAGACAATGTTCAATTGTTGTTGAAAGTAATGGCTTGCTTTGGGACTCGGACGAGCGAATCGGTCATCGGCTACCTTATGGATTCTGTCGATTATACTGGGCTTCGGGATGGGTTGGAAAGGGCGATGAATGATGGATTCGTTGAGAGGAGTAGAGACGAAATCTTCAATTTCGTGCATGACAAGGTTCGAGAGGCAGCATACGATCTCATTCCTGACAGCGAAAGGAAGCAGGTATGTGTTTTGCGCCATGTTTGCATTGCTGTTTTCTCTTTTTTGCTTCTCGCCTTAATAATTAATTGTTGTCGATTTGATTTCATCATCAGTTTCACTACAACCTGGGTAAAGTGCTGCACTCAATTTGCGATGGGAATGATGTAGGTGACACAATACTTGTAATAGCCACGCAGATAAATCATGGTAGAGACTTCATCCTGAAGGATGATGAGTTGTGCTTGCCAATTGTGAAGCTGAACATGTCTGCCGGAAAGATGTCCATCGACAGCTGTCGTCACAAAACAGCTTACGCATACCTTGAAGTAGCATCATCATTACTTCCGGATGATCATTGGGAAAGTCATTATGACATCAGTCTTCGACTTGGCTTCATGATGGCAAGTGCTGCTAACTCCTCTTGTAAGTACAACGACGCCGAGATGATTTTGCGAAGGATATTGAAAGAAGCTCGATGCACAAAAGACAAGCTGCCATCATACTTTTTGCTTTCTCAGAGTAAGTGTATCGTCTCATGCTGTTTCGTAGCCTCGACCTGGTCACTTGTCACAATGTAGACAAATTCACCAACTAACACATTCAATGTCGCCTTTCTCAAGTCCTCCAAGCACAGGGCAAAGTAGTTGATGCGTACAGCACATGCTCTTCGATTTTAACTCAACTCGGAGAGACAATCCCAGAGACAGTTGAACCTGTGGAAGCTGTAGCTACGATTCGAGAAACGTTGAGGAAATATGATGAAGTATATGGTGATGATTGGCTAGGAAAGAAGATGGAAGATTACACTCTACGCTATGTAGTCAGGTTCTACGCGCAAATGAATACTTCTGCCTTTTTCTTCAAAGTTCCCCACATTATATCATATTTTGTCTGCAAGGCGGTCGAACTAAGTTTGAATAATGGAGTATGTCAACATACTCCATTATCCCTCCTTCAGCTAGCTAATGTTGTCATTCGAAGTGGAAGTAATGCATCGTTTGCCCAGTAAGTGCTCCTATCCTGAAGTTTGGTTTGCGACCCTCTTCCTTTTCTATTTCTAATCATCATTCAATCCTCCTTACAGTCGTATTGCAAAGAACGCCACGACATTATCAGAGAGGTTTGATTCCACCGATCAAATGGCAGAACTTAATCTCACTTTTTACAATGCGGTTGGGCATCTCGAGTGCTTTCAACTGGGTGCGCAAAGGCTTCGCGTATGCTTTGAGTCAGCGTTATCAAGTGGAAACGCAAATATTGGCTTCTTCTGTGCGGTGCAATCATTTAATTTCTCCATTTTTAGTGGTGAGAAGGAGTTGGGTTCGCTGCTGAAGGAGATCGATTATTACCTCCATCTCTTAGAAACATACAAGAGCGAGGTTTCAAAGAAGTACACACTGTGCTCACGTGCGACAATTTCTTTGTTGATTGACAAAGGAGAAGAAACTAGTATTGAAACGAAGGAATACCAAGGGGATATTAGCGACCCTGGAAATAAATTTCTTGACACATACTACTGTCAGCAAGTATTTCGAAACTTTTGGTTAGGTTATGATGAGAGATGCCGTCACTTCGCTCAGAAAGCTTTTGCTAGAATCCGAGGAACATACTTATATCACATCATCACATTCTATTATGGGCTGAATTTGATCGACATACTAAAGAAGAAAGTGAATGCTACCAGGCAAAAAGAAGTTGAAGAAATCATTGAGTCTATGAAGGTTACAGTAACACTCGCCGATTCGAATATCAGGAACAAACTCGAGCTGTTACAGGCTGAGATGCATGGGCTTGGTACTCATCACCAGGAAGCTGTGGCATTATTTAAAGCTGCTATCGCATCCGCCAAGAAGTCTAGATTCATACACGAGCAGGGATTGGCGTGCGAGAGGGCTGGATTCTACCACAAAAAGATGGGGTGTGCACAAGATGCATTGGTTTATTTCCAACAGGCTCATTCGTGTTACAAAGAATGGGGCTCTATTGTGAAAGTAGATGCCATTCAGAAAGAACTGGATCGTTTCAGCTCAATTGGCAATGATTTTATATAAAAATGAGAGGTGTTGTGACAAATAATGTTGATATTTGATACAAGTTGCAGCTTTCTACCTGGTCAATGCTCTTGCCACTTGCCACTTCAATCAGAGGAAGGAAGTGAACTCCATAGGTACCTCACTTAGAATTAGATGCGACTCCCACTTAGTGTTCTTTCTCAAATTCAGAAGTGACTTTCTCACGACGTTCACCTGTCGCCATTTCTCGCCAAAGTTCAAGTATCTATCTGTTGGCTTCGAATTCAAACAGCATGATAAAGAAGGTGAAAGGACAAAGATATCCAATATCTGCCCTACTATCCGTGACGCCCTATTCCTCCTCTATTACTGGGCATCATCCAGAGACGTATTTTTGGCCTAAGACTTTCTACGCATTTCGGGATGTGAAATCCATTACAATCCACCAATAATAGTAACACGAGGCACCATAGTTGATTGTTAGTTTGTCATGAGAAGATACATAAACGTGGTAGCTTACCTCTCTCTCTCTCTCTCTAGAGAGAGCATACTGAGTAAGATAAAAGTATGAGTAGGAAGCGACCCTCGGGCATATGTATGTACTTATTATTAGGAGTATTTAGAGAGTAGGTACAATATGATGTAGTACTCCTAACTAAAATAATCGTATCGTATTACTCTACACAGTACTCCTACGACCTACCTACTTACTTCGAAGGCCTATGTAGGTACATAAGTAAGTAGGAGTACCTATATGTCCCGCTTTATTTATGGGAGACACTGACTGAGAAGAGTGTCTCATGAGACAGACACTGTAAGCGAGCGAGGAAAGGCCTTCTTTTTTAAATGAAACATTGAGACCATTGAGACACATTGAGACACATTAGGACACATTGAGCGGTTTTGAAAGTCAGAAAAAGAATACTCATTTATTTGTCTGCGGTAATGATTTTCAAAAAAAAGAATGCTTCCGAATTCGGGTTCGCTCACAAGAACTCAATATGACGTAATCGATCCAAGGGTTCGCTTCTGTTGTCATTTGTGACTGAAGATCAGGCACAAAGAAATCAGAGGAGTTCGCAAAGCAAAGGAGTTCGCATGGGAGTTCGCACCTGCTGTTTCCGGTAGTGCTGCATCTGGCTGCTGCATCATGATAGAAAAGTTTGTCAAGTACCCTGTTTTACGATTACCTCGTTCTTCGAAAGCATGGGGCCTACTTGAACTTAGTAGGCGTTGCCAATTTTTACTAACGACTTATCACAAAGAAACAGACATTTAAAAGAAATGGAGGATAACATAACACGAAGTATCTGTACCAGCATTATGGCGACGTCACTAAACTCTTCTACTCCAAGAACAAGGAGGACGAAATCTGAATTCCCTACCAAGGTCTATGCAATGCTCGAACTCGCGGATAGCATTTTCCAGTTCAGGCAGGCAGTAAGTTGGCTTCCTCACGGGCGAGCGTTCGAGATACATAATAAGTTCAAGTTCATGAATGATGTTGTCCCTGTGTTTTTCAATCAAACAAAGATCCGATCTTTCAACCGCCAGTTGCATCTATGGGGATTTCGTAGGTAAGTATACTTCTTGAACAGGAGGGTTGGGTTGAAAGATAAGCGTAGCCTGTCTTATCTTCCTGTTTCATCGATACCTCTCTTCTCACACTCATTTCCTACGCCTACATTGACAGGATTGGGAGAGCCAATGAGCAAGTCTGGTACCACGACAACTTCCTCCGTGGGAAGCCTGAAGATATGAAGCTGATGATCCGTACGAAGATTAAGGGTAACATGGCAATCAGTAGCGAAGATGTGAAAGAGCCAAACTTTTATGATCTTCCTCCCCTCCCCGTTTGCTACAAGCGGCCGTCAGCTATCCTCGACGCAATGGAAAATGCCATCTTGAAGTTGCCTACTGCTTCTGGGGCTGTCGGTCAATGCGTTTCATCGATGGGTGGTAAACATCATCAAATAATGGTCCTTCCAAGAAAGGAGTCTCCTCGTGAGGTCAACGTGGACTTTAGTCAAGACCAATTGTTTCAGTTTCAGAGTCTGACTCCTCTTCCTCCTTTTCGTTCGGTCTCGAATGGAAGTGAAGCGATGATGAATCCTTGCGTTCCTGCCATGAAATACCAATCGCCCTTACAAGTCGACACCATCGGATCAAGCCAGCCTGTGCCTATGCACGAAACAAGTGCCCAAGGACTGCATCGCCACCCGCATATGCTCGATGGCAATCTACATTATGATTTCTGCTTCAGCCTAAAAAATGATGAGGATTTTGAGCCATTGCCCATAAAGTACGATGATGAGGATGTCCCCTGTGATGACTTTGCAAGCTTCATTGAAGGTGCAATTCATCAGATTGGAGGATAGTAGCTGAAGTTAGAGACGATGCTCTAGGAGTTGGGAAGGCTGAAAACGACATTACAGAAGAGAAGCAAGAAAAGTTGCAAGGAGGAGTAGGACAGCAAATGTATATTAAAGGGCCCACCAGACGCACTATAAAATTTCTGTTAAATTATCATATGACAGTAAATACAGCAAGCATTCTTATCAACCATTCTCTGTGGAGACATCAACTTTTGCTTTCTTTCAGCAACTCCAGAGAACCTTGAAAATGAGCTAAATCTGAGCTTGCCACACGAGACATGTAGCGTCGCCGTTGTGGTACTGATTCGTCCTCCAAATCAGTGCCCAACTCTGTTAGATCTTCAAGACGAGAAATCCGCTCTTTCAAAACTTGAGCCAAATACGGAACAATCTTCTCGTTCAAAGAAGAGACAGAATTCAATTCGTTTGCAAGAATACCATGCTTCATTCGCAAGAATTGCGCTAGCTCCTCCATTGTATCAATATTTGTCCCACTAATGCAAAATGTCGGTGAAGATTGGAGGCGGTTGGCAAATTTGGCACCGGGGTCATTGCGATTGATTGACAAGCCCCCGAGCAGAGCACAATCGCTTGGATTGTGATCCAACATGAAGCCATGAAACGCAAACAGTAAATAGTTTGGTTGTTGATAATTCTCATAGACCTGTTCTCCACGTTTCACTGGGCGAGATGCCCGAGTTACAGCAGATGATTCTTCGACCTTCGTTTCGTGGGCCCTTCCAACAATATCTGCATTGACCAAGTCCAGCAAGGGCGTTAGGTGACGTCTGCCTTCCCACCAAATGCTTCGACTGTCCAGAATAGCTGTCGCCCAGTAAACAATACTCTTATCTAAAACAACATTGCTGCCCAAGACTTCATGCACATCTACATCGGATGCCAAAGCTGTGTGTCGTTCAAATGCACGAACCTGATTACGAAGGATGAATTTGCGCACGTCGGAGCCACCCAGGTACAGATTCATCTCCTCTTCATCAAAGAATAGCGGATGAGAAGAGCTGACTTCTTGAACTGTGGGTAAAAGATCTAAATATGGCCACCATTTACTGTCGTTCTTGAGTACATATCTCTCATGGAGAAGATAGACCAATAGAACATCAAATCCATCACTTGGCTGTGAATCAAGCTTCTTGAGGAGGGCCGCCAAACGAGGAGATGACGTCTCCGCATCTGCCACTGCTGAAGCGGCATCAATCACAGCATTTGGAGGTAGAGAGATGTAAACTTCTTCAGATTCCAAATCTTCGGTAGCTACTGCACCGAGTCTCATTCCTTCAACAGCTTGAGCTCGGATTTTGTTGACTGGCAAATTCAATGAATCAATGAATTGATTGAAGGAAGATAGTTTCGCATCAAGATGATCATCATCAGCTCTATCGACGACAATATGCGTCTTGGATTCATCATTGTTCAAGACGATGCTGGCAATGCTATCAAGTATCTTCCTCTCCTCTAGCCTAAACCGCACAGCCAAGGCAAGCTGTTCCTTCCCACCCCCTCCTTTGTCCCTTTCGGCCTCTTCCAACCACGATGAAAGTGTCTCCAATGATACATCGGCTTCACTCACTGATCTATTCGCCGCATTCACCAATGCTTGTTTCACAACACGTCTACTTCCGGGGTATCGTGCACATCTCAATTCAATACGTTCTACATCATTCGATTCAATGGCCGCGATACATTTTGACTTTAGTACTTCCAAGTTCGGAAACTTCTCTGTACTTTCACCCAGTAGGAGAGACATGATGGCAATACCATCCGATGCAGGTCGACGTCCAATCATCACACTTCCATCTTCCACAATACTCATATCATTACGGACGCAAACATCCTCTAATGAAACAAACTGGGTCAATTGTGGATTACTAGTCAGATGTAACGCCTTCAATGCTCGAAGCAACATGGTCGAATTTGGGTCTGATCTACCGTTAGCAATTTGACGACGTAGAAAATGTTTCCCGTGAATGACAGCACAATGATGTGGATTGTTGGATGGGACAAAGGCGTGCATTTCGAGGAAGAGACTGGAGTCAACTGGACCGTAGTCTTCAAATATTTGAATTGTGGTGGTGGTCGTAGTTGCTGTAGCTGTTGCCGTGTCATCACCAACAGCATTGTCATCATGTGGTGATATTATCTGCTGCTGTGGAAAAGGCAGCATGACATTCCTATCAGATCGAACCGTAATAGAATCATCCTCACCAATAGTATGATACAAATCAAACGGAGTGTGAATCATCCCACCACCTTTCCTCATCATTCCCACCTGATCACTAAATTCATTACTACTACCACTACTCGAACTTGTCGAATGGACAACAGCAATCTGCTCCTCGATAGAAACGGGCTTGTAATTCATCATTTCCGCCAATGGAGTCAAATATTTGATACCCTTGAGTACCATGGCTCGACTTGAGACTATCCCAATGAATTTATGAAAGGTGTCAAATTGAAGACATTCTGGTGGAACTGTTGGATTGTTGTTGTTGTTGTTGTTATTGTTCGAGTTGGAGCGTTGTCGTTGCTGTTGTTGTTGGATGTGAATCATATCTCGAAGTACCGCCTTGATTGACACATTATTGTCATTTCCGTTGACATTCCCATGAAACATGGATAACAATCGTTGCTTCGAAGACCTCCCCACCATTTCCAAAGTGGCATCATTCAACATGGCATATGCACCCGTGTCAAATGTATCCAATCGTGGTATGGGTTTGGAGGGTAGCATGTTGAGATAGGGTCCCCAAAAGCTGCCACTGCCAGCAGTAGTGTTGGTGGAATCATCCCACTTGTTGTTATTATTGAGGTGATGCAAACATTCTTCCGTCATGAGCATCATGGCAATCACTACATCTTGTTCTACCAATCCCATCCTCCCATGATGATAATGATTTCCACCACCATCATTCGTTCCTCCATGACGTGATGACATTTTGGCCAAACCCATCCCACGAGGAAATGAAGTCAACAATACTTGATTCACAATCGTATAAAAGTTGGGTAGGTAGTATTCACTGCTGGGAGAGGCGTATGTGTTGAGTATGGATGATATGGAGATGATTAGATTGGGTGGGACGGTGAATAGTGGTGCTAGATGAGGAATGATGATGCTTGATGCTGAATTGGCAGAGCAGCTGTTGTTTGCATTGAATGTGTTTTTGCAGACATTGTCATCACTATTATTATTGTCATTGGCTGCAAAAGAGGATGACGTAGCATTGACAATGGCAGCCAGTCCCCACCCCATGCCATCAAATTTTTGAATTGTAATTTGCACATTGTCGTCGTCATTGCCTACTGCAGTACTACTGATTGGATGGAAAATTCCTCCATTGTCAACAAACCAATTTAGAAATAATTCACCCTTTGACTTCTCTTTTGTTGTTGATGATGTTGTTATTGTTTCGTTGGATGGTTGGAATGAGGATGGCGCAGATTGGACAAACGATTTGAAATTATTGATGGAACAACAACAACAACAGCAGCAGAGTGTGATGAATAACGCTGCGCTGACAACAACAATGATTGCAGCGAAGAATAATCGGTGGTTGGAAACGACAGCATTGTTGGTCGTAGAACAGCTGTCACTGTTGGCTGCTGTTGCCGTGGATTTCTTCCTCTTGGCCATGATTGGGAGCTTGCTTTCGATATTATCGTAGCAGGGGCGAGGCTGATTGAATTGAATGGGTCGGAGATATTCCTAAATTAATTCAGTATGTAAATCAAGATGCCCATCTCAAAAACTCCGCCGTATCAACAAATATGTACCAGTACCATACGTACCTAGTTACTTTAGCGATGATAGATACGGTACGTACCCAAGTCTCACGACGTTTAACATGAGGGGGGTAGAAATGCAGACTATTTGAAACCATTCCGCATAGAAAACAAAAGAAGATGAGAGACGTACAACGAAAATTGCTAGGCGTGAACCGTAGATGTACGTTAGAACGCGTTTTTGAGAAACATCTGAAGACATCAAAACGAGCGTTGGACATCATCCTCTTTCGAAGAAGCCGCCCACGGTGGGTGGCGGCTCATTCAACAAAAGATAGAGATAACCACCATGAAGTCTCCCTTTGCGCCAGTAGTTGTTGCACTCATCACATCATGTGCCTTCTTTCCCAAGGCATCGCATGGAAAGCCGATGCTAATCTGGGTATATAGAGCGCCTCCAACTAGCAGTCCAACATCGTCACCTTCCTATCAGCCGTCTCTACGGCCGAGCTACCTGCCGACGACAAGTTCACAGCCGACAAGTACACCGTCATCCTCCCCATCATTTGATCCTTCCTCTCGACCTAGTTCATTGCCAACAAGTAGCCCATCATCACCACCGTCATCTCGTCCTACTTCCGAACCAAGCTCACATCCAACTAGTAATCCATCATCTACACCTTCATACTCTCCTTCATCTCAACCAACCTTCGAGCCAACAAGTGACCCTTCATCGTCTCCATCACAACAACCATCTGCTGCACCAAGCTCTCTACCTTCAGATCAACCCTCCTTGTCAAAACAGCCTTCATCTGAGCCAACCAGCAATCCAGCCACTCCATTGTCATTGTTAAGAGTGTCAAACAGTTTGGCAAATCCTGATGACGACAAGTCAACATCTCCACTGGTAATATCACTCACCGTTGTAGCTGCATGCTTTGTCATTATAGGTGCGATCTACTTTGTTCGGATGTCTCAGTCGCAATGTCGTCTACCATTTGGCGTTGCAGGCTCTCAACACCGTCTTGAAGAAATGGAGGAAGGTGGTGATGATAATGATATAACAGAAATCCAGTCGTACTACGACATGGAGGAAGGTGATGATGATAATGCAACAGAAATCCAAACATATTATGAAATGGAGGAAGGTGATGATGTAACAGAAATACAAACGTATTATGAAATAGAGGAAGGTGATGATGACTCATTTGACGACGTTCAGATACAACCTCCCTCTCCTTCCAATTCTACTGTTAGCGAGCCTCGTCGTCGTCGTCGTCGTCAGTCGCGAAGAAGAAAGGAGTATAGTACACGAAGGTGGAGAAAGAGTAGGGGTGATGATCGACGAAGAAGAAGGGAAAATAGTAAACGAAGGCGGAGCAAGAGCAAGAGCAGGGGTAAAGTAAGAGTAGGGATGATAGAAATCAGGATGGTCATCGACGAAGAAGAAACGATGATCGTGACTATAGTAAACGGAGCGAGAGCAGAAAAAAGAGCAAGAGCAGGGATGATCGACATGAAAATAGGACACGAAGGCGGAGCAAGAGCAGGAACAGGAGTAAGAGCAGGGATAATAGATTTCAGGATGATCATCGACGAAGAGAATCGTGCAATCGTGATGAGTTTAGAGGGCGGAAGCGTGATAACGATCGTCCTTCCCATCGAAGGACAAAAAGCGATCATGAACACTACGGGAGAGACCAGCCTAGGAGGACAAGGAGGTCAAAAAGCAAGCCTAGAAGAAGAAGGTCAAGTGAGAGAGATAGTGTTATGAATCATGTCGATTCGATAATTCGTTCATCATTCCTCAATAGCGGTCTTGAGAGCTTCCTTGGGATGGCAGAGGATAAAACGAAAAACAAGTGTAGAAGCGAAAAAGGCAAGACTAGAAGGAGAAGGGCAAAAGCAAGCCGGAGAGAAAGAGCTAGGAATCACGTTGATCATCGCGAAATTCATTCATCATCCAGTTCCGACTCTTCCACCTATTATCTACAAGATTACTATTCACGAGGTTACTATCAACGAGAAGACCCTATCGATGTCGAAAGCATTACAGATTCTGTCTCACTTATCAGCACCGGGTTTACTACAAACTATGATGGGACTGTTTCATCAGAACCGTCTTGCGACGACTCGTTGATGTCACAAGAAGTTGAGGCCTTATGGAGGGGGAGAAGCAATCGGAGATTCAGTGGTCGCGACAGAAAAGGCAAGAGAAGTAAACATCTCTCAACTATAGAGTCAGGAGATTCTTCTGATGACGACTATTCATATATTGGTATGCGCATGTCAGCCTGTTGAAGCAAACAATTTGTCATCACAACGTGAACATGTTTGGGCTAATCCACTGTATGAGCGAAGAAAAGCCTTACACGAATGCAATGTTACAGAAAATCCAAGGGAATATCAATCATTATTCTAGAATAACGCTTATATATAAGTTATTGGGTATAAAGAGAAGTATTACTAGCTTACTAAATCGTCGTTTGCGTCGGTATCAGCGTCCGCGCCTGCCTCGATAATGTTGTCTCGAATGCCTGGCACGACCACCGCTCTAGTCGGAGCACTGGTTGGTGCATAAGTCTTGGGAGGGAAAGTCGGCGGAGGTGTCGGCGCACGAGTTTGCGATACAGTTGGTGGCGAAGTCTCCTTCTCCTGCTTCTTCTTTTTGATCGCCTTGTCTGTGACGTTTGCTTTCTTCTTCTTCGGTGCCTTCTTCTTCTTCTTCTTTCTCCCCTTATTCTTCTTGAGCTTACGTCGATCATCTGTACTGTCTTGGCTCCCATCTTCCGACTGACTCCAGCTCGATTCAATGTCCACTGAGGATTCAGATGAGAGGGACGGCTCATCGATGCTACTGTCTATTCCCTTGAGTCGGCGATTCAACTCCTTTTTGCCGTAATACCCAGGGTTGATTGGACTCAAAAGGCGACGAGGTGTGCCATCGTTGAACTTGGCAGATGCTAATGAAGCTAGTGCCAATAGGCACATGACGGGAAGGAGTCGGAATGGTGTCATTTTGGCTGTTGAAATTAGTTGCTTGCTTGGCGTTGTGAGTGGTTGGTTCTCCTTGAGAATTGTGAGAGGAGAGATGGGGGTGATTGAATTGAGTGAGGGCGCTGAGTTCGCTCTTCTGGTCTTGCTTGCTTGAGGGGAGAGCGCGGATAGATTCACCGACCGACCCACAATATTTTTGGCGCACGATAAATCATACTCCGGTCAAAAATCTTCTTCTGCTACTGATGCTCTTATAATCGAATTCAAGCTAGCCTGATAGTGGCCAGATGAAGGGAACAACTAAGACTTGCTCTTGCTTGTCACTTTGTGCTCGCTGCTTCTGTAAACATATTATTTTTCTGCAACAGCGACTCAGCAAGTTGGTCGCATCTCCCTCCATCATCCACCATAGTTTACTACTATGATACCGAATAAAACAGATCGTTATTTTGTAACTGCCTTGATCTTGCTTGATTGAATACGCTACACGATCTGTTCGACACGACGTCCTTTGATGAGCTTATACTCTTCGTGGCATCTCGGGAGCAGGGTGAGGGCTGGATCGAGATCTGGACTGCAAAGTTTTGCCAGATGCCTTTTGAAGCAGCTTGACAGTCCTCAACCCCGCGCCACTCAAGATTGCGTATTCTAATGCATTCATCTCGTCCAGGTCTTCTATTGTTGCTGCATGCAGCGACTC
>JALLBH010000822.1:0-11081 GCA_036940005.1 Skeletonema menzelii
GTCAAGCGATTTGTGACCGCACTCGACTGCTGTGACCAAACTGATGGGATCACAAGCTCGTCACAAGTCACAAAAACCGACATCGCTCCGATCAAGGATGGATGTTCCATGTTCCTCCACTCTCCACTCTCCACTCCCTCTACGCTGAACTCATCAAGATCAAGATGAAGAAGACAGCGGTCGAAAGATAGAGACCGATAGACATGAAAAAGTTATACCGCAGCCCATGCGTTCGTAGGTTCGCTCTGCTGCTGGTGTTTTGCTGCAGCTGCGTGCAAAGCTTTCAAGCAATCCAACAACCGACAAGTTGCAGCTTCCGCTTTAGACGGAAAGGCGATGATGCAACGCTGCTTCGTGCCGTACCATTCTTTGATGTAATGAATAATCTACCATTTGAAGACGTGAGTAGGCAATTGTCAGACGCACTTGATATTGGAGCAGAATTCCTTCAAGATTCTGATCAACTCTCATCTGGATCTGCAAACATTCCTGAGGCCGAGACATCAATTGTGCTCGAGTCAATGGGTCAAGACTTGCTCATTTTCTTATTTTCATCAGTGGCTGTGACTATATTATCAAACGCTTCTGGTATCAGTCCAATATTGGGCTACTTAATAGCAGGAGCTGTTTTGGGTCCACATGGATTAGATGTGTTTTCTAATGAACGAGCGGACGTTGAGTTAGGAGACTTCGGTATATTATTCCTTCTATTCTCTGAAGGGTTGGAAGTTTCATCACAAAGGCTGACGAAGCTCACGAACTATCTTCCACTTGGATTTGCTCAGATTTCGTTGACGACTGGAGTTATAACTGCAGCTTTACTGCTCGGTGCACCGCAGTTCTTCGATCGTTTCTTACCATTAGATGAGGGCTTTATAGATATCTCGAACCCGACAGAAGCAGTCGTGTTAGCATTGGCTGGAACGTTATCGACATCAGCATTTATATTTCCAGTTTTGAAGGAAAGAGGGTGGGAAGGTGAAGATGCAGGACAGGCTGCTACGTCTATACTCCTGCTTCAGGACTTGTTTGTGGCTCCATTACTTGTAATACTTCCATTTGTTGTTGGACAAGGTCCAACTGATTATGCAGCTATTGCTTTCTTGACGGCAAAGGCAGCTTTAGGATTTGGATTTGTCATGTTTGTGTTATCAAAAGTTTTGCAACAAGTATTTCGAGTTGTCGCGAAAACACAATCAGCTGAAACGTTCGTGGCCCTCTCGCTGCTGGTTAGCGTTGGAATGGGAGCAGTTGCCAAGTCACTTGGATTAACGGACACAGCTGGAGCTTTTGCTGCAGGTATTCTCTTGGCAAACACAAACTTTAGGGCTCAAATACAAGCTGATATTCTACCGTTTAAAGGTATTCTGTTGGGGATCTTCTTCATGGATGCTGGCAGTCTCTTTGACTCTGAGTTGGTTCTGGCTGAGCTACCCACTGTGTTAACTGGAGCAATATCACTCATCTTTTTGAAAGGAATCACTGTTGGTAGGTCAAGTATTTCAATATTTGCCTAAGACTTTTTATTGCGCTTTTACTCTAACACTTGCTTTCGTAACATATTCAAATATATGTAGCTGCTGCTACCAGAGTACCACGTTGGATGGAACCCAATCGTCTGGAGCCGTATGACGCGGTGAAGCTTGCATTCTTGCTCTCGGGTGGTGGAGAATTCGCATTCGTAGTGTTGGCTCTGGCAGAGAAATTAGACGTGTTGCCAAAAGATCTGGGTGGGCTCTTAACTGCCATCGTTCTAATTACTATGGCTATTACCCCGTTGCTTGGAGTTGCTGCATCTGCTGTATCTAACAATTACGTGTTTGACCAAAGAAGCCATGAGTTCTATCATGACACTGGCGAGAGCTTAGTTGCAGACGATGCAATTGTAGTGTGTGGATATGGTGAGGTTGGCGAGGCAGTGATTGATAAACTCGGTGAATTGAAAAATGAGGATACAGGTCGCCCTCCAAGTTTGGTTGCTTTCGATATGTCTCCCATGTTGATGAATAGCATTTTGATCCCCACACCATCTAGCGCAGTTATGTTCGGGGACTCTGCGAACCCAGAAGTCATCATGGCACACGGTGTAGAAAAGCCAAGGGCATTGTTTGTTTCCTATGACGAGTAAGTGCTTCCACCATTCGTCATTCAAGTTGAATTCCATGTTATATGACTCTTATCTCCACCTTTTTTATCATATTACAGCCATGAACAAGTAATGTCTGCAGTAGCCAGATTACGTTTTGCATTTCCCGAATCGCCGATATTTACAAGGGCACAAAGCCGGTATGAGGCCCAAGAGCTGAAGGAAGCTGGTGCCACTGAGGTAGTTGTTGAGTTTGACGAGCTGCCACGGTCAGCCCAGGCTTTGCTGCTTAAAGTGGAGGGAGAGAAAAAAGTAGAAGATAATGTCGTAATTAATGTTTAAGACTGAATTGTTGGTATCCGAGCAGCCAGTTCGTCTACTACGACACTGCGCCGAGAATGCACTTGTTCGCATTCTTGTGAAGTACATTCATCACGTTCGTCGCCTGAGAAAAGGTTGCCCCAACCATTGTAGCATCGATCACACACCCGCACTGGCACCGGGATTCCTAATGCTGGTATTGGTACTCTTTTTTTAGAGCATGGGTCGCAGACCAGAGAACCGCACGCGCGGCAATTATGTTTATCCCTCGCTGCCTGAGCTTCAGTGTTGGATGTGCTCGCCCAGGTAAATAGACTAGCACAACAAGCGCAAGTGCAATCCTCAGCAAAACCTACCCATGATGGAAGATCGACCTTCGCAGTTCTAATAGCTTTGACTTCGAGTAGACTTGCATAGTAAGAGTTTGCCATGTGATCGGAGAGCATATTTCCAGCCAAACTGATTCGTCTCAATTGGCGGAATTTCCGAGGAACAAAAGCAGCTTTGTAGCCACCTCGGTGTGTGTAGATGTGTACAATTTTGCCCGGGATAAACATGCGTGGTAATGGCATTTCTTCGAGTATTTGCGGCTGCTCGAAGATGCCAGAGTCAGAGTCTACTTTGTCATCACTTTGATCAAGACTGTTTGTGGAGTGCTCATTTTCCGCAGCAATGGGGGGTTCGTCAAATGGCACACACTCATTTACACTCTCCCCCATTGCAGGATCCTCGTTTACGCTGCATTCGTCGTCGCTTTCATTCAAGGGATCAGAAGGGTCAAAAAACAAGTCACCTTCCACTGTTACCCCCTGATCAGCGTCAAAAAGGTCCGCGCTGTCCTCATTCTTTTCGTCATCAAATTTATCATCGAGATTGTTCTCGGTAGTGAAAGTAGGAGCAGCAGAAGATGAAGTTAGTCCCTTCTGATCTCGTAAGCGTTTCTTGCACGACTTCTTGAGCTTCTTAGCGGAGTCGAATCCTTTCTGTTTTAGCAATGTAAAGCTCCCTCTCAAACGTGTCGGCCACACGTTATACGCACGTTCTGTTATGGCACGAAGGTCATCAGAAAGATGAGTTTTGACCCAGGTCTCTCTAATGTACAGTAAATGTTTCAGCAACCCCCTAATTGACGTAGGCGTGAGGCGTGGAACAACATCGTCATGCAGAACAACATTTGTAACAAAGGAACGAGTAGAGTCCGCTAAAGATGCGTCCACACATGACGGCGTTCCATAACCATATACCCGTAGGAAATCATCATCATTGGATACCGAATTCACAGTTTCTAGACCATTTTTGTCAATATGCTTCAACATCAACACACCAAGTAGCATTGCCACAGCTCCACCTAAAGAGTGCCCGACGATACGAATTTTGTAACCATTTCGTGCGAGGTGAATGAGAGAGTCAGCTGTTTCTCGAAAGAGATTCATCGCTGCCCCTGCCATTCCACAGAGTGCCAACCCTTTGTTCACGCTGACTGAAGTCCAGCCACTGTTTGTTGTGTTGTATCGGGAATCGTCTCCATCGTCCATCTGCTGAGGAAACTGAACCGGCATTGCTCGAATATCAGTTACAACATCTTGGATAGTAGCAGTGCCTCTCACACTTAAGCAAGCAATTTTAAGCTCGTCATGAGCAAAAAGCGCTGATGCTGGCTTGTCTGAGAAATGCTCATCGCTTTCAAGATCTGTGCCATCGGCATCAGCAGCGTGGTTGTGGTTTTGATCCAAAGAAGCAAATACTAATCTCCATCCCTGTTGAGCAGCTAGCAATTGCATATCAACTTCGCATTCAGCGTAAATAAAGTCCAATGCCAACGGAGCATAGAATAAGAGAGAAGATAATATTGAGTCAGGAACTGGGTCACACACAGGATCAAAAGGGAGAGCGTTTTTGTCGGCTGAATCATGTAGCAGTATATTCGCTGACTCTTTCACGCCTTCGGTTTGGCCACGTCTTGGACTGGACATTGACAAAATGTCAACAACACCTTCTAAGGGAGGACTGAAAACATCAGTTTCGTCCAAAACGGTTTCTTCTTGTATTTCAGCTAAATTTGTTGCGCCTGCTGCGGCTCTTGCTTCGTCGCCGTTGCATAGGTTTTTTTTATTTGAATTGCTCTCTCTGTCATAATAAGTTTCAGTGGAATGTTCTGATAGCCAATTTTCTGCAAGACATCTTGGCTCATTTACATCAGGGTCATCTCCACTACATTGCCTCAAAGAATGAATGAGTTCTTCTCTGTCAGGGTTTAGACCTCTTAAAGCCCGGTGTTGTGCCAAAGCATAAAAAATAGCTGCGCTCAATTCATGTACGCTCAGGGGCCAATTTTGTTTGTTGATGCCAAGGACTCTACAAAGCAAGTCTGCCGCAGCAAGAAACTCTTTGCGTAAGAGTAATCCATAAACACCCTTGAGGCCATGTTTTCTCAGTACTTCAACTGTTTCTAATGCAACGTAGGCTTGAGCACCTAGTGGTATTGAGCGTGCAAGTGAGATAGCCGCACGGGTCAGTCTATATGCAGCATCTTCTACTGTATCGACCCCTGTCTCAAAATAGGGTGTGAGATTACCTACTAGGTAATCGCGACATCGTGCAAGACGCCAAACAACTCTTTCCTCGAGGTCTCTTGAATCTAAAACAATTTTGCACCTCTTACAGACTCTTTCGGCGACGTCGCCGTCAAAACCAAGATGTGGCAATCGATGGCTATACGAAGAGTGTGCATTACAATAAGAATGGCCACACCTTCGACAGTGATGTCTATGCAAAGTTGCATTAAATGATCGGTTGCAAGTGTAACAAGAAGAGGCCAACTCCCAGTCTGGTTGTGGTAGTGGTCTCGGTGCAAGCGTTCGAGCGCGTTCATATTCTTCGTTATCGACATGATCATTTTCGTCATCTTCGAGTTCTTGAACTCCAGAAGTGCTCGAGTGAGAAGAATAAGTCCAATCATACGTCCTCCACTCATTTACAAGTTGTCTTTCAATCCAAGGCAATGTAGTAAATCTAACTTCCGTCCCATCCATCCACATCCAATCCATGTGGTCATCCCGGCCTTTGCCAAGAGCTACGCTTTCTTGGAAGTCAGTAAAAAAGTTATCACCAGTTGGTGGGCAATAATATCCACCTACGCTGCCAATATCAGTCGCTCTTACATATTTCCTGGGGCCCAAACGGTTGTATTCCAGCCTAATTTTGTGGATGCTTTTCTGTATGGCAGATGATGAACATTCATGAAGTAGTTTTGGAAGCGTTTGGGACAATGTTTGCGATGAGTACGAAACCAGCGTTTGAATTGCTGCGGATAGCGTGATGGGATATTGTGTATCATTCACAGCCAATGCATTCGTTTGATTCAAGGCTGACATTTCTTCGACCGAAAGTGGTGATAAATCAAACAAGTGAGTTTCAGGAGAATCATACTCAGGTAAAGTCTCAGGCAATGTAGGCGTTGATGACAACGTCGTTTCTGTCCTGCTGGGGACAGAGTCCAAGGATATTTTTGAGCGTGCTAAAGCTTCATTCAACGAGGAAGTCAATTCATCACTGGATTGAACTGAACTTGTGTCATCTTGATTGTTCGCTGCAGCTATGGCTACTGCTTTCGTGCAATCGTAATCATCCAATACTGATTCAGAAGAATCGGAAAGTGCTTCACTGTCAGATGATACCTGGTCACCATCATTACCTTGACAGCAGCTATCAGGTTTTTGTTCAGGTTGAAACCATGACGTAGGCGGTGGTAATAATTGTAGTTCCGGTTTACATGTATCTCTCTCCTCCTTCTCATTGCATGTCTTCGTACCGCCTGCTATTGTGTCCGAAACAACGTCTTCGTCGGCTGTGGTTTCACAAAGTGCTTCACCATGAGGTGTAGATTGTGCTGATGCGTCATAACGATGCATCATTTTTGGTTTTGACATTGATTTTGTACTTTTCTCTCTTCGCCTACAAAGAAGAACAATACATCATCAGAACTTGAAGAAATCATGTGCGTACTAAAGAGGAAACCAAGCATATCTAGATCCTCACCTTTGTCTTTCTTTCCTTTTAATGATATTGATGTCCTCTACGTTAGAGCCGGAAGATTGCAGAAAAGCGCACTGTTGCAGAAAAGAAGTTACGTTCGGAACGGTGCTGGGAACAAAATTATTGAGTTAAAGTTTACATCGAATAGTTGCACATGCGGTTCATCTGCGTACTTACTTTCTATTATTTGATTCACCAAAGATGCTACTGTCTTGGGCTGATGCCATGGTCGACCAACCCTTGTCAACGTTGAAGAACAAACTGTAATGTCATCACCAACGAACGAAGTCGTCATGATGGTGTTGTCTGTGTCGAAGAAAACGAAAGCAGAATAATTTTTCTCTAGCCTTTGTATCTACCTCATCCATTTACCATTAAGCTATTGTTGTAGGTACATATCGAGTGTATGTAGGAGATGAGAAGCCTCATCAATCATCAATCAAAGCAAAATCAAATCTTTTTTTGTCCGAGAGGGTCGGCCCCCCATTGCCCCCAAATGGAATGTCTGTACATAGTACTTAGCTTGATAATACGACCTTCACGAGGGTTAATAATTTTCGGGCTCCCCCTATTGTACGTTCATGAGAACTAACACGCGCCGCCGTGCCGCCGCCGAATTCAAATTATTTCATAAATTCATCTTCCGCAGCGGTCCACGAGCACTGGTAGATAGACACTGTTGTGTTGTCAGTTACGTATCGTACATCTTATCCGACAAGATGGTTTGCTGCAAATGTTGTCAGGGCTGTGCGCTGGTTTGTCGAGTGATTACGAATTTTTGGTTGATTGGCGGCATTGTGTAAGTTCAATAGATAGTCATTGCATAAAAGTGCTTACTAAAGAGGCCAAGCGGGACGTTTTCTCACGATGCGTGCTACCTATTCACATTGATACAGGTTCAGCAGCTTTGCCTTGTTCAGTTGCCAGTTTGCTGAGCAACGGCGCAGTTCACAGGGTCTAGGTCTGATCTTCAGTGAGCGGGAAGACGCCTTAGGCAATTATCAGTGCGTTGAAAGTGTATCGGACTACTCGTCAAGTTGGCTTTACAAGTGGGCATTGGTCTGCGGATGCTTAGGTCCGATATTTGGCATTGCCATTTTCATTCTTATGTTATTTGACTGCTGCTGTAAAGTCTGTTGCAGCAAAATCATGCAGGGATTTTTATTTTTCTCTGCAATCTTCAGCCAGGGGTGCACATTTCTTATTTACCTGTCTTCCCCTTGCTACTTCAATGGAAACGGATTCACTTGCAAGGTGGGATGGGGAACCGTTTGGTCAATCATTGCATTTTCGTCGTATTTCATTGCGAGCTTGTTTCTCTGTTTCAGTCCCAAGCATGATCCTTCTACATGCTGCTATGACGACGACACGAAGGAAGCTGCAAAACAATATGATGAAGAGCAACCAGCACCAGCAGAACAGAAGGCTGCAGAGGCAACTGTCGTCGCTGCTGCTGCTGTAGTTCAAGAAGATAAGAAACAACCTGAAGATGCTGAAGCTAGGGTAGAAGAGCCGCAGGCAGTCGAGGAAAAACAGGTTGATGAGGAAACACCTGTTGCCGCTGCTGTCACTGTCAAAGAAGAGGCTGTCGAGGAATCATCTGTTGCTGCTTCTGCTGCCTCTGTCAAAGAAGATGCTGCCGAGGAACCATCTGTTGTTGCTTCTGTTGCCTCTGTCAAAGAAGAGGCTGTCAAGGAACCGGAAGAAGAGGCGGGACAGGAGGTTGAAGTCGATGATTTGGACGACGGAGTGAAAGTATCTGTCAAAGAGGACGGCATATCTACACGGCTAGAACCTTCGGTCACTGGCACTGCACCGGATCCAGATGACTTGGAGGATCATGCGCATGAAGATCCTGACGGAGAGAAGTTTGTAGGAGAGAGCATTAAGGCAAACCTGAGCATGAAAACATCACCCTGGTGAATGGAGCGCGAGAGGTTGGACTTGAGGCCAAGAAAAGTTAAATGTTATTGTTGGTATCGTACACCAGTTGTGTCACTTGTACCACCTATTCTTAAAAAACAAATTATTCGTAGATATTAGATTGATTGCTCACTGTGGGATCCCAGTAATAATTCCAACACCTCTCACTCGTCCATCTCGGAATAACATCCTCATTCCCGGTCGAATGTATTCGGGACGCTGTGCAAACTCAAAACGAACCTTCGCACGACTTCCGGGGCGTAGAACTATCCCTTCGGTATCTTCCTTTGCGTTATGGCTTGGTGGTAAGCCCAAAGCATTATTGTTCACAATTTCTATGTCACGAGCAAATGCACTCTGTCTCACGTTCAATATATGAACATACGCCTGATACGAACGTCTAATCGTTGTACCTTCTCCCTTGAGTACACAAATCTCTGCATCAAACTCCTTCGTCGCAGTTGGACTCTCTTGCAACACAACCATACCTCTTCTTAACTTCTTCCGCAACTCTTTGTTCAGAGAAAAAGCAAGACAAGCTGACTGTCCCGCAGTTACATGAGATGTGTTAATTCTTGCAACATGAGCCGATTTCGCCACTGTCTTCAGAAATGTCCCGTCATTGGTTGGACCGACATAAACGTTGCAGTGAGAACCCACATTAAGCTCACCTGCATTGACAAACCCTGACACTACCGAGCCCACTCCAGGGACGTTGGGAAAAATATCTTCCACGAGAAATTCAAAGGGTCGATCCACTTTCTTTTCGTGACGACGACGCTTGGGTAGAGAAAAGAGCATTTTGCGAAGAAGGTCCAATCCTTCTCCGGTAACACAAGAGATATCAATTGTCGGTGCCAACGTGTGGAGCTTTCCCATCGATGTAACTATATCTTGCTCCGTTTTGATTGCAAACGGGCGCCTTCCAATCTCAGGTGATTTCAAAAGTTTTGCTAACTCATGCTTGGACGTTGCAAGTGCATGCTCTGGACAACCGTCGATTTTGGTAAAGACCACAATTATCGGTATACCAAAGCTGCAGCACAAGTTGAGGTGGTGTTGAGTCATGTGAGTCGGAGGGTGGCGACTATTGACAAGAACAATAGCATAATCAGCAAAGCCTGAGCTAACCCCATGAATCGTTGTTTTCAGATACTTTTCATGCCCTGCCAAATCCATTAACGTTACAATGCGGTAGGATTCTCTCGCTATCTCATCTTCGCTCTTCATTTTGTTCGCTCTGAGTTTGTCCCTTCCTACAATTGGCTCTCCGGAATGTCGGAAGCCTAATAGGTGAGATGAAGAAGTTGACGTTCTTCCACTCTCAATCTCATGTCTGTGTTTCATTATTGCTGTACGGCTTGACCCGCGCCCGTCATCAAGAAATGAAGTAGTAAGAGTGCCGATCATCGTCGACTTCCCAGCATCAACGTTTCCAACAACAGCGACACGAATATTGCGAGTGGAAAGAGTCTCCTCAACTGTGTTGACTGGATGATGACTGTCATTCATTTCTGCATTCGCCATGCTTTCACCAGATACCTTTGATTCTTCTTTGCGACAAGTAGTTGATGATACGGGAGATTTTAACTTCGACGATGATGCCTCCACTGCTCCTTTGACTCCTTCTGCAAATGACGACCCTCGAGACAACGAGGACAGTGACAAAGGAGATGGATCTAACAGATGAGTCTCAACCCGCTGAATCGTAAGCTCGCATCGAGTGTACGCCTCATCTGCCGCGGACAACTTTCTGAGTGCCTTCTTCTTGCTGGCCTCCTCATCATCATCTCCGCAAGACTTCTCTTCCTTTTCATCCTCACAATTGAATCCGTCAATTCCACTGCCCAATACCGGAGGCTCCTCCACGACTAGCACATCGTTGACATTTTCCACGAGCTTCAACTTGCCATTATCATCCATTTCAATTTCATTCTGAATCATCTTCCTCTCCAAAACAACGGCATTTAAGCTTCGAGCAATGGATTCCAATACCCAAGCAGATTCGGAAACGGCACTGTAATCCAACACAGAATGGCATCCATCATCTTCGACGCCGATATGATATGTGCACCGGCCACGTCCTTCGTCCAATCTGTATGACATTTGCGTAGCGAGGGTGTGCAGGCGAGAGGTGCTGAGTTTGTGTACCTGCCGCTTATACTCAGTGGAGCCATCCTATGAAATGAAAGATTCGAGTAGATAAGTGAAAAAGAACGCATGTTGCAGTTACAACACTGTAGCATCGGATAGAAACTGGTCCTCTGCGTAATCACTTACATCAGATTCTGCATTGATCACTCTTAGAGAGCGCTTAGCGTAGAGGGGGGCATTTGGCCCCGACATTGTTGTTACTGAGTATGTTACTGAGTATTGTGAATGTTGTAGAATGTTGTTGATGTTCTTTCTGCGTCTGCTGACAAGGGATTTTGATTTTTTGAAGGAAAGTCGGAAGTGATGTCTGACGAGATCCAAGATGTCAGCTAGAGAGCTAGCACTCACGACCCATGCGCTGCATGTGGCCGAGACTGAGCACGTTTCACTCCTCAAGGACAAAAGGAAGATTACGTTATGGCAATGCAGAAATACGATACGATCGATAGTTTTGATGCATGATAGATTATCTAGAGCACAGTGCTTGCTGGTTGATTTCTTTTAAATATACTAGCTGGGCTGCGCCCGCTAGCGCTTCGCGATGTGTGTTTTTGCGTTACAC
>JALLBH010000823.1:0-19373 GCA_036940005.1 Skeletonema menzelii
TTTGATTCGTTTTGTGTCTTTTTGGTTCATATGCGGTCTTGATCATGTGCCTGTGGCCTGCTAATGTGCCTGAAGTTGCACTGAACATAAGCTGTGCACAAAAATATATTCTTCGGTTGTTCTTGAGATCGGCAATTTACATCAATGCAAGGATCAACAATTAAATGATCGAGTACGAGAGGTGACAGGAGATTGGACCATCGACGGAAGACGTTAGTGCAAGCCATTGCTAATCTAGAAGTAGGATGTTGGGACGAAACTTATAATTGTCAACTCAAGCTAAGGCTTGTGCAAAAGAGGGGTGGCGTGGGGAGAGAGAGGAAGAAATCAAAGGGAAAGTCGACATGTTAAACACGTAGGCTCTTGTATTATTTTATGCATTGAATCGTTTTATACTTACTTTATTAACATTCCTATATGCAAAGGCCGCTGTCATTTCAGATAAGTCAACGCCGGGCATGTGTCACTGGCTTATAAACCGCTGATACGATTCCATCAAAACACTCGGCCCATTCGGATGGGACTCGGCCATGAACGACATACTGATACAAATCCATATCCTCCTTTTCAATACGCCCGCCATCAATAAGGTAGTATTTCTTCCCATTCACATCTATTTGTTCGATATCCTCCTCATCATAATAACATTCTTCGCGTTGTGCTCTCTTTGTGTACCCTCCAGGACGTTTCTTTCCTGTCCTTTTGTCTCTAATCCTCTTGCTAGATTTATTAACCGTAGGATCGAGGGTGGCACCCGTCCTTGAGAAGAAAGTCTTAGCCATTTGCATGGGTGACATTTTGTTCAAGTATCTCTTTGCCCTCGAGAATCGAGCGTGTACCACCATATAAACANGTACCACCATATAAACAGTGCCTATCCTCCTCCCATTACCTATCCCACATTTTTGTTCTTGTTCTTCATGCAAACCGGTTGCAGTGGTTGACGGCTGTAGCCAAGAAGCAGCGACAAATGTTCTACGGTAAGTGGGCCCATATGCAAACGCAAATGGGCCCAAATGTAACGTTCATACTCAGGGAAATTGCCGTCTACTGTGTTGGGGGTTCGTCGTGCATCATGTGGACCGATTCTTCTCCATAATCTTCGGTTTCAAAGCACTATCAACTTTAACCCCGGCCGGCGACGGCTCAACGCATCCCACAATCGAGTCCAAGTCAGTCCCCAGTGGATAGAAATCGCCTGGAACCCATCAGCAATAAATAGATCTCGCTCTCGGCTTTCTAACGAGCAACTCTGCGCCTTAATGGAGCTGTAACAACAGCGTTATGGCATAGCCGCAAGATGGCTTTTTGGTCAAATCCGGAGTCGTCGAGAGGAGGGAGAACCCGGGAACCCAAGAGAAGAGAGGAGATTAAAATCGGCGATTCGCCATTTTGAACCATAGTGTTCCGAATTCGTACAAAGACCCCTCTTTTAAATTCTCAAAATAGAGACCCTTTCCAATTATTTTATTATAATCAACATTGGATTTTTAATGACCCCATTCAGCCAGTTTCTCGAGAGCCAAAGATGTAATATTCACCCCGGGATTTCGTCTTGCGTCGCGTCGGTCTCGTCAAAATCCCACAACAACAACCATGACCATGGTGACGACACACCTAGTAGGTGCCGCCCAGCGGCGGCTACCGCATCATATATTGACTCACTACTCCACCATCAATAAGACGACTGGTGTTGCATGCTCTTCGACATCTTCTTCTTTTCTGTCTCAGAGGTCATTCATAGGAGCTCAGCACATCAATCAACCATCCAACACATCATCATGTTGTCGCCTCATGTCCACCTCACCCGACATGGACGAATCAACATCATCAGACTCTTCACCACCACCACTCGACAAAAAACTCCTCGCCAGCATCTACAACCAAAACCGTAGCGTGTACAACAACACCGTCTCAGCCCTACGAAAACAATACTTTGCCGAAATCCAACAACAACGCGAACGAGAATCTCGTCTCCGCGCCCTTGAAGAAGAGAAAATTAAACGTGCCGCTTTGGAACGACGTCGCATTAAGGCGATGCGTGTGGCGGCCAATGCGCAGCGAGAGATTGAAAAACGGGAGGCACGGAGGTTGGAATGGGAGAAGGAATTGGAAATTACACAGAAAGAGCGGGATGCGAAGAAGGCGCTTTATCGGAGGGCAAAGCAAAAGATTGTGGATGAGTTGGAGGCGGAGGCTCATTTGTGGTTGACTACCCCTGAGGAGGTGGAGAAGGCATTGGGGAATCCTACCGCATCGCAAAAGTTGTGGGCTAGGCCGGGGGGGATGATTGGTGCACCGTCAGGGCAGGATACGGGCTTTGGTGACGATGGGGAATTCTGGAGGTACGAATGTCATACCTGGGATGCAAGACCGACGTACAAAACACCCAAGGAAGTCATGTTGGAAGAATTGGAAAATATGGCGTATTTGCAAACGAATAATAGTCCGGAGTATTGGACCAAGGAACGAGTGGAAGCTGAGGAAAGGAAGGAACAACGTGCTCGATTGAGAGCCATCGTTAGGGAGGAGGGAAGAAGAGCCTTGTTGGAAAAGCAGCGTCAAATGATGAGGGATGTTTATGGGGGTGAGGAATCGAAAACGGAATTCCAAAAGGGTGCCAAGTTACCCGCTAATACCATGCCTGCTCCCAAGTTGGATTACTTGGCTGATTATGAAGCACAAGAGAGGGCTGGTGTAGAGATATTACATAGAGACCCAACGAGGTTCTTCATCTTTGAGAGTGATTTGCCAAATGCAAAGAATCTTGGTGGCTTGCAAGGTGGTGGTGATGACGCAGAAGGTGCTCAAGATTCAGGTTTGAGTGGAGCCTCACTAGGCCGACCGGTTGCACTTAAGAATCCATTCTTTAACTACCAACCCACTGCATTCCCGTTGCGTATGGGACGTGATCTTCCTGCGGACACACGTACTGAAAAGGAGAAGAAGCGTGATGAACGACAGGAAAGGTTGAAGGCGGCTGCGGAAGAAGCAGCCCTTGCAGCATCAAAAGGTATGTCATACGAAGTTGCTATGGCAGCAGAGGAGGATTTGGAAGACGGTTCGGAAGATGTCGACTATGATTTGGCAGAAGATGACGCCGAGAAGGAGTTGTGGGAGAGCCAGATGGAAGAATGGAAAGCAAGAGATAAGGCTGTATTCGATATGACAGCACCTAGTCAACGTGTGACTGGTGATGAAGTCGATTGGATTATTGAACAGTTACAGACAAAGGTCAAGGGAATGCAAGAACGTTTAGAGTTTGAGGAGAAGATTCGACAGAGGGAGTTAGAATCAAGTGAGCACAAGGCCGCTAATTCAATTGAAAGTATGGATGATGTCGACAGATACGTGATGCAGGACTTGGGATATGATATGGAGGCACTTGAGCAATTAGTGCGAGAATTGACGCCAGAGCAGTCTGCTGCTTTGGAAGAGATCGACTTTACAGGTAGAGTGAACATCACCGCCGAAGAGATGACTGCTGAAATCAATGCGGTACCGGATTTGACAGAAATACAGGTTCAAACACTCGTTGAAATGGAGATGTCTCTTCTTAAGAATGAAGCTTTGAAGAGCATAAATAAGATGGAATAGCTATGTTACTTAATTTAAGTGCAACTTGCCTTGGCGACTCCCATCCTTCTATTTGCAATGTCAAAGTATATTTCATGATTCATCATTGCATTGGAACCTAGCACTGCCCCTTTTGGTTCGTTCACGTACATTCTGCTGATAAAACCTCGTTTACCGTGAAACGGTGCAAGAGATAAACGAGTGTTGTCAGAAACATCCTCCATGTAATTTAATGGTTCAACTTCCCATCTTAGTCCTCCGACCAATTCAAATGTAATCGTTGGCAGTTTTCTGAGCTCTTCATAGGTGTATAATTGAAGATTATTAGAGTATGTCCTGCCACTGATACCCTCCCATGCTTTAACAAATGGCTTGGCAATCTTCACTGGAAGAAAAGTGTCCGTCGTGCCAGAATCGACGATGGTCCCTTTAAAATCATTCATGTACTGCATGAACACACCAGGCAGTTTGTGAGAGCCCACGTAGACTGAATTTACCGTCACTGAGTAGTACCAAGTATTCTTCTTTGCAAAAGGTGTGAATTGCATCGGTGCCATGTGATTCTGAACAGCTCCGCCAAGTGCCAAATAACCACCGACTTTATTGAAACACAATGAAAATGATTCATGCGGAATAGAGTTGTACTGATGGAACGTCCCAGCAAGTGTTTGTGTATACATCGATAGGCCTATGATACCATCTGCATATTGTTCTTTGAATAAACCTTCTTCTGCAACCTGGCAGCCAAATGCAAAAGGTACAGCATGTGAATGATGTTCTTGTACACTTGTATTCTCGTCTTCATTTCCAAGCCAAACTTTGTCTTTGACTTCAAAAGCTTTCCATGACGATCCTTCCGTATAAGATTGTTCGATTTCACACTTTTCATTGTAGCAAGAGTTTGTTTTTGACAACAAGCATGAAGAACAGGACATTACTTCGTAAGACGAGCTTTTATCTAAATGAAATTGTTTTGATGTATGTTTACCGCAGTTAGGGCAATGAGGTTGGCATGGGAAAGCTGTGAGCCTAGAACCAGTGTCGACAATGAGCGTTTGGCGTTGTGGAGGGCTGCCGATGTATAGATAAGCATGATGCGTTCCCTTTGTTGCATGTAGTGGATAGATGTAAGACGTTGTCGGCACAGGCAGATCTTGTTGCTTAGCATCAGCCTCTAGCGACCTTGCACCTACTCTATTTTGTTGCGGACGGACCGGGTTTGGAGGGGCAGGAGGCAATGCCTTCAAGATCAAGGTCCAGCTTGAAACTGCCCACAGCAGCGCAAAAAGAAACACAGACCGTGCTGTCAGCAGCCGTCCACGCCTAGCGGGAGGTGACATATGAAGCCAAGCACCTCCTAACCAACTCAGACCGCTTGCATTGGTCCTTGCTGTTGATTGCATGCCCACCGGCAAGCGCAAATTCAATGCTCGCTCAGCCTGGGCTCTGGCGGAAAAGAAGAAAGGAAAAAGCGAAGGGCGGTTGCTAGAATCGACATGGTTGAATACATAGTAGAAGAGAATGAGATTAGTTGGATACTTTTATGTCCTATGACTACAAGTCATCTTTCAAGATTTCATGCAGCCTCTTCTTGATTGCATTGTTCCATTTCTTGTGCCCACTTAAATTGGGATGCACATTGTCTTTCATCAAATCAACCTTCAAGTACTTGGCATCTTCACGTTCCTCCACAAACACCTCATCGGCATTGAAGAACTTGATCCCGTTATGCTTGGAAGCAAACTTACTCAACTCTTCATTAATTGAAACAATCGATGGCCACAAGTCAACATGCATACGCTTTGGGCTCATACTGCTGTCCATCATATTTAACTCCTTCTGCCTCAGTGCTTGATCCTCGTGGTGCTTGCCAATATGTTCCAACAAACCTTCGTCATTTCTCCTAACAGGGAGGATGGAGTTAATCACAATCTTCGCATCTGGACGAGTATTTTGAATCTCTTCAACAACACGCAAAATTCCAAGTAACGTCACTTCCTCAGAACAGCCCTTCATGGAGAGATCATTGATACCAACATGAATCCACCATACCTTCGGTTCTAGCCCAAACGGATTTTCTCCATTCATCAAACGCCAGAGGACATTAGGAGCGGTGTCCCCAGCGATACCCATTGCAATGCCGTCAAAATCTCCTCCCTTATCTTTTGTGAAAGTTTTGTCAAATACTTCTTTAATGGACACATAGTCTTCAACATGTTCTCCATGTGCCGTTCCCTGTCGCTGCTCGGTAATAGAGTCGCCAATAAACACAACGTCCAATCCTGTACTCTCTAGTTTTCTCGTCCCCGTTCCATCACCTGTATTAGCCCCTGCATCACCAGCAGCATCATAGTCCTGGTTGGGGTCAAAATCATTCCCAAACACATCATCTTGAAAGTAAGCGAAATCATCGCCAAATCGTGCCCCCTTTGCAAAAACCCAATCATCATCAGCTCCCTCTATCCACAAGTCATCCAAATTGGGTTGATAGCCTTCATAATTATTCCATTCTTTGGTATTAGACACGTCAATCAACTTCATTACCGCTGCAGTAGCAATTTTCATATTTTCTTTGTGCTGAGCTGTCCATTTTTTAGAACCATGTTTTCCCATGGGCGTCAATGGATCCTCACATTGACAATTATTATCATCTCCAATGAGACACCAATGATCAATTGAACCGAGCGTGAGATCATATTTACTATTAATATTGGAATAATCGTGAAACACATGAGCATTTTTGAAGGCGTTCTTCGACCTTCGTGGTCCCCCTCTCGTGGCGGAAATATCTTTGATTGCAATGCTGACACAGAATGCCAATGCGGCTCCGAGGAATAGTTCAGTGCGATAAATGATAATGAAGGAGAGGACCGTGGCTCCATAGAAGAGGCAAGTTCTTTGGGGTTTGGGCTGCGGATAATAGGATGGGAAATCTTCGTCATTGCCATCTTCTATTTCCAGCATGGAGCTGCTGGGGGAAACATCATCCGATGCTGCGGCGTCGTTGTCGCCGTATTCTTGATCAACTGCGCTCCACTTGGACATGTTTTTGTTCCTCTCCTAAGGACCAACAATTGCAGTGCTCCTACTACTAAATCTAAATAATAAGTATCGTAGCTAGGAGACAAGTTGTTGTTGTATGATAACTCTTGATAACTGATAACGGCTACATATTTTTTCCTTCATGAGTCGGGCGGGCCCCAAAGGCCAAAGGTTGAGGCGCGCGTGGAAAACCTTTTCTCCCCGTTCCAAGATTCATGACTCAAGACACGCACAGTCACGACAATACAATAATACCTAAAAGCTTGTTGCTGTGAGACACCGGGCGGGTCGACGATGTGTTTTGGGGATGTAATACCTACATATGAATTTATTAATTAAGAGATCTTTGTCATCTTCACCTGTATGATGGAACATACACTTCGGGCTCATCAGACCCTGCTGGTGGAGCTGAAACAATTGGAGCCACAGCAATGGGAGATGAGACTGAAAGATTCCACCCTGCAACGATTGTGATCTCTCCAACCGCATCTTTTATAAGTTGCGTGGCTTCTCCTGCAGTTTTGCCACTCATTGACTGGCTATTGATCGATTGTACGTCCATGCCTGCCCTTAGGGCGCTCGTTGCAAAAAGACCGTCAGGTTGAATTGAAGAAATGAAAGGAGTGCCATTAGGAGCCTTTATTCCGATACCAACCGTCATGTCTTTCGTCACTTTGTTAGCCGTCGCAACGACAACTGGTGAAGATGATTCTGCAACAGCAGTGACTATGGGAGTCTGGGTAAATGTTGGATTCAATGGAGTTGCAACTACTGCGGTGACAGGAGCGGAATCGAACGTTTTGGTAACATTCGTAGATTCAAATGAGGTATATCGACCGGATTGCCCTGTGCTCGCTCTCCAAGTGCCCTCAAAGTTGTTTGTTGACCAATCAAACTTGCCAGTCGTTAATACCTTGAGGCCTTTATCATTCCCATTTAGAACTTCATCGACCCACCAAGCGTCTCCTTCAAACGTAACAAGACCCTCTGTAATGACTGCAGTGCCATCAGCATCTGATGTTGTACCCGTCACGCTGTAGCCACCCCTTTCGTTGTTCTTCAATTCCAAGACAACATGACCGCAAAATTGTTTGCCTCGATCCACATATGACATATCAAATGTTCCGCTGAAAGTTTCAAATGGTGGATGGCCTGTACCAGCAACGATTGTAACTTGCCCAACTGCACCTTTGATCAGTTGTGTAGCTTCCGCCGCAGTTTTTCCACGCACAGACACATTGTTAATTGTTTTCACAGTCATCCCCACCTTCAAACCTTTGTTGGCAAAAAGTCCATTGGAAGCAATCGACGTGATGATGACAGAGCCATTCTGAAGTTTCACTCCGATTCCACATTGCGTTTGTTGTGTTGCTTTATAAACAGTTGCACTTGTGGAGGCTTCGACTGCTCGGCTTCCTGTAGCAACGATTGTAACTTGCCCAACTGCACCTTTGATCAGTTGTGTAGCTTCCGCCAGTCCATTGGAAGCAATCGACGTGATGATGACAGAGCCATTCTGAAGTTTCACTCCAATTCCACATTGCGTTTGTTGTGTTGCTTTATGAACAGTTGCACTTGTGGAGGCTTCGCCACGGTTTCTTTCTTCATTTACTGCTTCCTCAAATCCGTTACTACTTTTGTTACCGTACACGCCGCAACAACAGCAGAGGGTTAATACTCCTAGAATTCAACAAGAGAGAACACAACATGGACAAATGAGAATGATTGCTTCTTCTATAAGAACAGCAATATGTATACATGGTTTCATAAACTATGTAAAAACACTTACCAATGGCAAAGACTATACATATTATCATAACGCCAGACATACCACCTGAGCCACTTGAGTACCCCCCTCCGCTACTTCCAATCCAACCACCACCAAAACCACCACCACCAAAACCACCACCACCAAAACCACCACCACCTCCTCCCGATCCACCTCGTAACTGACGAAGAAGCTGATCGCCAAACTCATTTAGAGCTTCAGATCGCTGATCACTCTCACTGGCCATTCTGATTCTGTTGCAACTAATGCTGCCTTATTACTCTCCTCGTTCTGGAAGTTCTTCTAGCTCTTGCTTCAGGTAATTTATGATTATTTATAGATGTTAGATGCCTGCCTTTGCCTCCCGACTGCTCCATCCATTTTATTTATGGTATTGCACGAATGAACTCCAACGGCAGAAATAAAAATGCGAAGCAAGATCAAAGAAGATCAATCCATCCAGGCGGGTGGTTTTTCTAGAGAGAGTAGACATGGCAGGCGGGCGATTCATGTCGCGACTGGATTTTGACTTTTGACGAATGAATGACGTCAAGGAATGAATAACTGGACAATTAAATTATCAAACAACCATGTCGGCACCACCGCCTCCTTACGACCGTAAACCATCCAACACTACCCCCTCAGCACTAGGTGCGAGATATCTTTCGCAGACCCGGCTGCGGTCCAACTCACACGGACCACTCCAAGAAATATCTGCAGAGCTAACTGAAGCCGAGGTGAATTCAATCGCTCCTCCTGCACCCATCTACAAGATCGTCCTGACGGGGGGACCTTGTGGAGGGAAGACTACGTCGATGGCTAGATTGTCGCCATATCTACGTGAGCGAGGGTTTGAAGTGATCACATGTCCAGAAGCTTTCTCGTTACTTGTGAATAATGGCATGGCGTTTGATTATTTAGGAGCCGTAGAGGGCATGGATATCGTTGTTCAAGATACTGTCATGGATATGCAAATTGGCATGGAGGATGGATTTGAACGCGTATTGAGAGCCAGAGGGAAACCTGCCGTGTTGCTATGTGACAGGGGACTTATGGATGGAAGTGCATACATGAAAGAGGAGGATTGGAACAAATTGATGCAAAAACGTGAAATAAATTGTGTCTCTGAACTACGTGAGGGGAGGTATAACGCCGTCTTTCATTTAGTCACTGCCGCAGAGGGGGCGGAAGCATATTACACGTTGGAAAATAATGCAGTCCGAACTGAAACACCAGAACTTGCCAGGAGTTTGGACAGTATGACACTGAATGCTTGGGTAGGACATCCCAGCTTAAAGATCTTTGATAACAGTTGTGACTTTGAGACAAAGATGCAGCGAGTAGTGGAAGAAACTGCAAGATTAGTTGGACTACCCACCCACTTGCAAAGGGTAACTACAAAGTTCTTGTTAAAGAAGGAGCCAGACCTTTCTGCCTTTCCGAAGGAAGTTGCATATCAAATATTTGAAGTTGAGAAGGTTTATTTGTACGAAGAGAATGAAGTCGTTAGCCAAGAGAACGTGTTGAAGGAGTATAGCTTCATTCGCAAGCGAACATCACTAAGAAAGAGTGGGAAAGAGTCGGGCTCAGTTTATGGGTGGACATCGGTACAAACAATGAAAGATGGGCAACGGGTCGAGAAGAAACGCATCATTACCAAACGAGAGTACCTCTCATTGTTCAACAACCGTGACAAGACAAGACATATCGTTCGACAGAAACGTATTTCATTCCTTTGGAATATTCAATCCTTCAATATTCACGTATTCAAAGAGCCATCTGATGTCTGTATTTTACATGCTCAGGTCCGATCCTCTCCGGACAGCAATGATACAGTTGATATGCCTCCATTTTTGGATGTTGACAGGTTGATCACAGACTCTGTGGAGGATGAAATGTACGGTGCATATCAAATTAGTTTAATCAAGTAGATCTCTAAGCAAATAAGTAGCAGAGTCTCCATCCTCGCCTCTGCTGATAAGTAGGTACCTACTATATGTAGGTAAGTATGTGCCCTTCTAGCTGCTGGCTGCCTTGCTCCACCCTCGCTCCACAGAGATACTGTGACAATGTTCCATGTTGATGATGTTCCTGTCACAGTCACGTCAACTCCCCTTCTTCATGTTCGTGTCAGTGCCAGTGCCCAGCCAGTGCAATGTGCAATGACAATCACCACAATCACCATGCTACCTACATGAAGCCTACATGAACTGAACGTTGTGCTACATACAGTTTCCCTTGCCGCATGTAAACAATTTTACTATTCATTGTTCAGCTTGGAGAGTCATTAGTTGGAATATGCTAAATGGCCGTCACGACTGTACCAAACGAGGCATCTTCACTACTAGCTGCAACAATGGGTTCTGGATCCCCCAAAAGCGCTGATGGCGCTGATGATTCATTATCCTATGGGGCAGAAACTAATTTTTCCATTGAGGATGGGGAAGATTATGACGAAGACAACATGATAAACATTCTTGCCAATGTGGACGAGAATGCTGTCAATAGTGAGCACATGGTAACCCACACCGAGGATAGTTGGGGGAAAACCATGGCAGGTCTGGCTGGAAACATTTTGGAATGGTAAGAATCACCTTCGTCTCAAGAATGCCATCATGACCTTATATGAAATACTGCTGAACACCCCCCGATGGGTCACTACAACGATAAAACGTCGCAGTTGATTTCTGCAAGACATATACATCTTGATTTTAGAGAATTTCATCATCTTCTTACCCACCTTTTTGGAAACAACGCGCAGGTATGACTTTGCAGTATTCGGCTACTTCTCAGATATTCTTTCGGACGTTTTCTTTCCTCCAAACCAAGAGGGTCATGCTGCTTTAGTAGAGACATTTGCAGTGTTTGGTGGAGCATTTTTGATGCGGCCAGTAGGTGGTGTGATGATGGGATATATTGGGGATAAGTACGGGTCAAGGAAAGCTTTGACAGTCTCAATATTCCTAATGGCATTTCCCACGTTTGCAATGGGTTGCCTTCCGGGATACGAAAAAATAGGTTCTCTTTCCATTGTCTTGTTAACGCTCGTGAGGTTACTGCAGGGTCTATCAGTTGGTGGCCAGCTAATGAGCTCTTTAGTCTATACTTTGGAACGTCATCCAAAAACAAAATGGGGGTTGTATGGGAGTTATGTTATGGCAGCAGCAGTAAGTTTGGGGGACTTTGAAAATTGCTTGTGTTCATGTTGAAAATCAATCTAACGCTCTAACACGAACTTCTGCCTGCTTCTATTTTTAGAATATAGGGACTTTGTTAGGAGGAACTGTGGCTGTGATATTAAGAAGGTCATTAACAGATGAAGCCCTACATGCATATGGATGGCGCATACCGTTTCTTAGTGGCATATTAGTAAGTCTTTCGGGATTCTATTTGCGCTCTCATGGTGATGATGATGATCAACAACATGTGCACGGCGATGGAGCTACATATACTGCTCAAAATCCAATCCGACTAGCATTGAGTCGGGGTAATATTCGCCCTCTCTTAGCCACTGCAATGGTTGCACTTCTTTGGGCGACAGGATTTTATCTCATCTTCGTTTGGATGCCGGTGTATATGACTGACTTAGTAGACAATCCAGTTCCAAATGCATTCGCGGTCAACTCTGCTTCGCTAGCAATCAGTGTATGCCTTCTCTTTCCTATAGCCGGCTGGCTCAGTGACAAGTATGGACGGAGAAGAGTGATGGGACTTGGTGGCCTTTTGCTGGGAGTCTTTGCACCAATTTGTATGACATTAATTGGCAATGGAACCACCGCAACTGCACTGCTGGCCCAAACTTGCCTCGGCATAGCTCTCTCTTTTTGGGGCGCTCCGATGATGGCGTGGTTGGCTGAAAGTTTCGAGCCTTCAGCTCGCCTCACTAGTGTGTCGATTGGCTACAACGTTGGTCAGGTGTTAGGAGGGGGCGTGGCACCAGCTGCCGCTACAGAGCTTGTTGACAAACTTGGCGCACAAGTGCCTGGATACTATATAACTATCGTTGCGGTAATATCATTGATGGGTTTATGTGTTGTTGCACCGAGACTGCCAGTTCATTTTTCAGTGGTGCAGGGACAAGATGACTTCGAATATGACGAAGACAATGAAGACGAGGATGGCGTTATTTAGTATGATATTATTAAGGTGGATCTACCAAAATAACATTACTTATCCTCCTCCTTTGTTGACATTTCAGGGTCTTCCCGTGTCTCAGGAGACATGCCAGAACAAGCGGCGATTCTACTTTCTGTCGTTAGAATAAAGCGTCTCCTCCTTTGTTTTGGGACAGCGATCTTTGCGCTACGCACCACAGTTTTGTTGAACAGTTCCCTCCTAGCAGCCTCAGAAAAATTCCACACATCATATTCATCAGTGTTGTTGCTGTTTGCGCTAACTGAGCTGTCGACACTATTGCCTAGGATGCTATCTTGCGAAGTACAAACTCGGCTTGGTTGTTCATGATCCATCCGGATTGGTATTTTTGGAGGTGGATTCTTCTCAAACACAGAATCGTTCGCGATAGCAGCACTTAGCAAAGATTGGACAATCAAGCTACGAAGTTCGCTTGGATTCCTCACATTTCGATTAGGCACCTCTTCAGTGAGACCAACAACGTGGTGAGTGGCCGATCTCACAGGGAACGGCATTGTACGAAAGTACCTTCTAAGTGTATCGCCTGGTAGTGCAGCTAATAGTGCCAAAGGACTGTATATATTCACTGACTCGACGCTTTTCCACACGTCTTCTTCTTTGGTGACGTGCCTCCCGGCACAAAAAGTGTCGGAGAACCAGTTAATATCACATCTGTCCGGTAAATTGCCTCTGGCAGCAGACCCTGGTGGTGCGCTAGAACATCTCCACAATTTTTCCAGAGACTTCCGTTCATTTTTGTAGATCCTCTGCCCTACTTCGCCCCCATGCGAGCCCAGCGCATCGAAAAAGTTAATGGGGATACAGCACTCCATCGCTACATGTCGTGATAGAACCACCATTGGGACTGATAGCGCCTGCACTCTCCTATAGAACTTGTTCGCTGAATCCAAATCTAAGCGATGATTTTGGCTACCAGGGTCTGGAACCAAAATCTTCTCTTCTGTAAGTTCTCCATATTCCTCACCCTTCTCGCTATCGCTTTTGATTTCATGAGAAGACCAACCTTTTCGTGCAGGCCAGATCAAAGCACCTCCTGTATGGACGACACGTACTGTTTTGTCACGGAACAGTTCCGGATGTGATTCAGCGAATGGCCACACACTTGAAAAAGTGGACGTGAGCACAAGAGTAACACCAATTGGGGGGGAAGATTCGTATAGTTCGAGAAAAGCCTCGGTTGCTCTTTTCTTCTGTTCTTGTGCATTGTCCCCAGAAACGACAAGGAATTTCACATGCGCTAATCCAATTAATGACAGCGTTTCTTTGATGCTTCCAGCCAGATCACAAAGCGTTGAATTTGATTCATCTGAGCTCTTATCTGCTGATAACTGCTGTGAAGATTTACCATTGCAATCTGAGGGATTGATTGAAACAATCACGCCCAAAACACTTGCGAGTCTCAGATCCCAAAGTGATCGTAGCATGAGACATGTCAACAAAGTATCCGCAAGATTGTCCCATCTAAGATGCATGTGAAGGATAATGTGAGGTTGAGTGTGATGATTCTGCAGAATGCCTTTGGTATACGCAGAGGAGAGGAGTTTGACGAGAAGATCTGGCTCTTTCAGATTGTGTTCCTTTTCAGTGACTCCAATTATATTTCTTGTTCCACTTCCGAATGCAACTGATATCTCTGGAAGTTCAAACCGTTCAATTTTCTTGTTATCAGCATTTGCTCGTGCAATAGCACTGCGCAATGCATCAGGTCCAGGATCAGACATGGAACTGCAACGTCTTGATCTTGGTGCCATTCTATCCAATGCACTATTGGCCTTATCTCGATTGGTGAGATTATCGATGTCCTTTGTTCCGTTGGTGAGGTTTGACATGCCCTCAGTTCCAATGCTTCCGTCACTCATCGAAGACATCCGCCTTGTGCTCGTTCGGGCATTTGAAGTATCTAAAGGAGGCAGAACAACAGGATCAAAATGTTTTTCTCTGACAACAGGGACCGCTGCCAACAAAGCCAAGGTATCATATTGCATAAAGCCTGTGACCAAATCCCAGGCAGTGTCTGCGCATCGTCGAGTCTCATCGTCATCACCTCCACAGAAAGTGTCAATGAACCATTTGCGGTCACAACGAGGTGGTAATCCGGCTCGAACGGCTTTATCTTGAGAACATGCCCTCTGCCAGAGTTGGTCAATACTAGATCGTTGACTATTTCTCAACCTCCATCCAATTGAGCTCCCTGTCAGCGCTAAGTCGTCATACACAGAACGTGGCATCTTTGCCGCATAGGCGGCGAAGCGAGTAACAACTGTGAATGTGATATTCATTTTTTGGCACTGAGAGTAAAAGAACTCTGCTGCTGCTGTATCAAAAGTGTTGTTGTTGGCAGAATCTGGCTCGCACTCCTTTTGTGCAAGTTTTGACCAGTAGCTCTCCTGGCCATATCCAGTCGAAACGTGACTATCTGGGGGTGGAATAGGTTTGCAACCGCCCATCACGACTACTTCTCGCGTCTTGGAAGCAAACAACGAAGGATTATCTCTCACAAAGATAGCAGCATCTTTCATGCTGGAAGTGATCACAAGCGTTAAACCGCCCTTTATGACCCCCTTTGCGTCTTTGTTGTTGGATTGGTTGATCCCATTTTTATCGTTGTCGTATTCTTTAATGTATTCAATGTCAGCTGCCTCTTCATACAATCTCTGTAACAATCTATGCCCACTTTCTAATCCCCTAGCTGCCTCCCCATTTTCCTGCACTATGTATGATGCCGCCGACTCCTCGAATTGATCGCTGGAATGTTTCCCCGTCGTATCCCCCCCATCGGTGCCTATTCCCACGGGAACACGATGAAGGCCTAGTAAATCCAAAGTACCACGTGTCAATCGAGCACGGGCAAAGGAAGGAGATAGATTCGCAATGACGCCCTTTAATGAAATCAAGTCTAAAGATACGAGATATCTTGCCATAATGAACATCATTTCATCGTCAAGATCTTGCCCAGGATCAGATATTAAAACAATGGGAACAGCTTTGTTTTCTGGATTGAGTCGCTCAACAGATTCAAGAGATGCCTTGCGGGTAAGATATGTCGAGTGTTCATTAATCAACATCGATAAATTTTGCCTCGTTGTGATTGTTTTGGGCGGATGATTGAATACATTATCAAATGAGTCCTCATCGTCATCAAGAATGTGATGAGGAGGTTTCACGTTTTCTCCTGTAACTGCAGCCAAGCTTGATCGAAGTTTAGGGCGATCGTTATGATTTGAAGCTGCTGCACACCTTCTACTACTCTCATTGTTATGACTCTTCTGTGCCTCTATTTCGTCAATTCTCTTTGTCAATTGCTCCAAAGAATTCAATAATTCTTCGCTCTTGGTCTTCCATCGTCGTGATGAAACCCAAGCGATTGAGATGGCAGCAACCGCTGCGGCTATTGATAAGCCTACGCCAACATTGTTTCTGGTGTTGTTGGGGCTACTCGCGAGGATCATTTTGCTTTGATGATCAACGAACAAGTAGTGTTAGCGAAGAAGAGATGATGATAGATGGACTTCTATTTGTTTCGTTAGGGTAGGGCTGCTTCACCGTGGATATTATATCCATGCTACAAAGCCATTTGTTATCATCGTACCGATATTGATGACCTTCGATCCCTTCCCTTCAAGACAATTTCATTTGAGGAAGAAGAGGTTGAAGGTTGAAGGAGCTGCGGACGGAGGAGGTGATGACTGATGACTGAGGCCTAAATCAAACCTGGGTCACGTGTGTAGTTGTGAGTGATTCGATTCTGTTCGGCAGCGCAGTTCTATGTAAGGGTTTGAAAGATACAGGGACAGCAAATCAATGATTACAGCGGTATAGTATTCCTCTAATTGTTACTCTACTCTAATGTTATATGAGTACTACAGGGCTTTATCCTTCAGCTCGGCTCTCTATGCGTGACAAATTACCTGCTCAAAGACTATATCTTTGAGGCTGACGATAGAATCAAAGTCAGTCAGAAAGACCTGCGCGTCACTGCTGATCTCTTTCATAAGCGCAACTGCTGGATCATTGGAACCGATCTGTTCAACGAAAATCGGGATCACAAAGGTACCCTTCTTCTTTGCTTCTGAGGCTGCTCTTAACGAAACTTCTCGAGGTCTCACGGATGGCACGGTGGGATCACCGTCGGTTACGATAATCATGAAATTCTTTCGTCCTGCAGTAGATGCATCCAATGTCTTTTGGCACAGTGTTATACCCCCACCAAGGTTTGTCGCGCCACCAGTGTAATCTAATCGCTGCAGTGTTTTGATAGCTTGGTTTGCATTCTGTAGTGTGCTTGCGATTTCTGCATCGGATGCAAAATGGACTAGGCTGAAGTCCTGCATTGTTTTAAGATCACCTAGTTGTCTCACTAGGGCTTTGGAAAACTCAAGCACGTTGTCAAAATTGTTACAGCAACGCTCCTGGTTGATGCCAAATGAATTACAGGAACTCAGAGGCTGACAAAAAGAACACGTACCGCCTCCACATACACTACCGCTCATATCGAGTGCAATGCAGACGTTGAAATTGCCATTTTGCGGGGGGCAAGTTGGTCTGGGTGTAAGTCCCAAAACAGGCTTGAGTGTAGGCCTTCTGGTTGGACTCAGAGTTTGTGGTCTTTTCGTCGGCTCATTTGATGGTTGAACAGTCGGGTTCGGGCTTGGAACTTTGGTCGGACTATGGCTTGGAACCTTGCTCGGTTTAGAGCTTGGAACCTTGCTCGGATTGGATGTGGGATTGACTGGCATATCCGTAGGAAAGACGGACGGAAACTGAGATGGTGCTATTGTTGGCGAGTTCGTCCCATTGCAAGTACCAACTATTTCCCAGGTCTCTCGCCATTGACCTGAATCTAATCCTGGAGTGTACAGCAAACTTCCACAGTTGGTGCTAAAGCACAAATAAATTACACCATTACGTGAAACTTTCTGATTAATGATGTATGAAGTGAATGGTTCAAACTGTTCTGGGCAGCCTCCCATGAACATGATTGGCTGTTGTGACGGACTCATTGTAATTGGATGATCGGAAGGGTTGCTTGAAGGGCGGACAGTCGGCGAATGACTCGGTTTCTGTGAGAGCGAAGGTTCGTCAGAGCCCATTATAGTTGGTGAACTACTTTCACTAGACAATTGAGTAGGTGTGGCTGATGGACTGTTACTTGGCAACTTCGATGGACCTAATGTTGGGCTGGCGCTTGGTCCCAGTGTTGGATCAAACGATGGCGTTGCACTAGGTTTCACTGTTGGATTAGAAGATGGTTCTCCCGATGGTGCTGTCGAAGGTAGAATACTTGGAGATGCCGAAGGGAGTGAAGTAATTGATGGAATTGAAGAGGTTTGATCAGTCGGGGTAAATGTGGGAGATAGTGATGGCGACGCTATAGCACTTCCTCCGAAGACATATCTTTCCGGTACCGAAGTCCCGTCGTTTCCTTCTGAAGATCTCTTTTTACCAACGACAGCACCAATAATGACGAACAAAAGAAACAGCGGGAACAATGTGCAACGATATCGTTTCCACAGTCTCTCCGACGTTGAATGTAAGGATATCGGCTTTTCATTCTCGTCACGAAAATCAAAGTCATTACGATTGTACCCGTTTGATCCTTCGCCATTCGATGATGCTGCACCAGTAGACGTCATTGACCTATCCAAATATGAATGAGAGTCATCCGGTACATTGTAAGTAGCTGTACAGCTTGATGGATCTATGCAGTTACCCCTTGACGTTTCGTCTTCATCATCTAGTAAGGATGACCTCTTTAGATGATGACACAATCTCCCTTCACCAACGAAGTCTTCAGTCTCCCTGTCCCATTCACATATTGTTAATTTCCCTACTTCTCTGAGCTTCTTTTGTTCGATCTCCTTTTCTTCTGGTGGGACAAGATCAAAATGCTCTATAGTTCTTACTTTCATTTCTCTTGTTATTTCAGGTGCAACATATTTTGCTCCTAATTCCGAAGAAGATATTCCACTAACGACGACACCTGCATATTTCGAAGAGTAACCTGATGTAGATTTTGCCTCTTTTACAAATCTCCATCTTGGCGGCTCAGGTGCCAGCTTCGGTAATTTGTTTTTGTCGTCATTTGCAATTTGATCTGTTGCTGTTGTCTCTTCTGTATAGGTCCTTTCTTCTGATGCGTCCAGCAGATGGTCGTTTTCAGTAGTATGATTCCGCAGCGCTCTTTTCAGTCTATCCTTCTTAGACTCGTCGCGATTTGATACATCCGATGCCGTGAAGAAGTTGCTGATAGATGCCGGTGTGGCTTCGTTTGGTCTTGCTTCCTCTTCAGCCGACATAATATTATGATGTTATGCATCAATATTTGTGTTGGCTTTGACATGCAGAGCTGAGGCATTGATTGTGCTGCCAGACCTCCTCTGCTCATCGTAGCAGCTAAATGGAAGCGGGTTCCATTGTTCCATCGGTTCGGGTAAATCTGAAAGCATCATCGGGTCCATTTATTTACCCTTGTCGGGTCCGATAGCGCATGCAATTAGGTCGGGTTGTGTCACTCGTGTGAAATGTGAAGTGAGACATCGTGATAATGATGTGGAATAACAGAGACTTTTTACTACTAATTCCTAAGTATCGTAGAAGGCGATTTGAGTGGATAAAAGTTGCTCTGAGCTCTACGATCTATCTACGAAATGGGATGTCTCAAGGGTCAATAAATAGGGTTGGCGACGTTTTGTTAGATCCCAGAGATCCCGGAACCGTCTCGTCGAATCATCGGTACTCAAATTGTGGCGATATTCAACAAATTCCTACGTATCGCTCCTATGTCCAGAGTTTGTCCAGAAAGCACATACAATTTCCCTAAGTAATCAACCGT
>JALLBH010000824.1:0-11057 GCA_036940005.1 Skeletonema menzelii
CTGTGGTGTTACTTAGAGGAATTAGTATGGTTCTACTTACGGGACCACCCCTCCTGATAGAATCTGACTGGATGGCGACTGGCGTCCGCTGAAAAGCGTGACCTAATACTTACCTCTACTCTAGATATGGAATATTGTACTCCTAGCCCTAGCTACTTACTTAGCGTGTTGCTGGCTCGCAAGACGGTCGCCGTTGCATAAACAACCTCTTCCCAGCAGCGCAGCCAAGCCGAGCCAGCCAAGCTCTAGTTAGTATATATTATTGCTTGCAATACTCAGCGAGGCCGCCTACAATACGAATATTACCGTCTTCGGCAACAACGATACAATGGGTATCAACGGACTGCTACCCAAAATTCTTCCATCGGCAGGACGTGAGAACTATGATCTGAGTGCACTCAAAGACGGCATCGTGACACTCACAGCTGCCGCCTCGCCGGATGATAATGAAAAAAATCCACGGCTGCCCCCATCGAAGCGTCGTCGACGAACAAATGATACCAAAAGTAGAGGCTGGACACGACGAAAAGTTCGCATTGCCGTAGACGTCAATGGCTGGATCTCAAGGGCGGCTCATGGATATGGAAGCTCGTTATTGGATGAACGACATTTATCGTATCATGGTCGAGCTCAGTTGCGCAATCAGCAGCAGCAGCAACAACAACAATCGGAAGGAGGTGCAGAAGAAGAAAAGAATGAACATGGTGAAACCAATAACGATGACACAGCTGTCAATATTCAGCTGCAGCAGCGAGAACAAGAACAACAGCAACGATTGGAATACATTCACAAAATCGTATCATTTACACTAAAAAAAATTCAAACAATGAGGGAGGAATGTTCTGCCCTTGTCTTACCCGTTCTGGATGGGAATACACCTCCTTGTAAATTGGAGGTGGTACGAGAACGATCGGCGAGACGAAAACGTGCTGTCGAGGAGAGAGATCAATTATTAATGAATGAGAACAATGATGATGATGAAGACGAGGCCGAAAATGATGAAAACGAGGCAGCAAGAACCGAGGCAGAAGTTCTCAGTAAAATATCCAAATCCAAACAAGGTGGCTATGGGAAAGACTTTTCATTGAGACGTGAAATCTTGGCAGAATTACTCAATGAATTTCGTAAGCGGAAGTGGCCCTTCTTGGTTGCCCCTTACGAAGCGGATGGTCAGCTGGCCTACCTTGCCAATACTGGTGCAGTGGATATAGTTGTCACGGAAGATTCAGACCTGATTGGCCTTGGTGTTCCAACGTTGATTTATAAATTGGGGGGATGGAATGGGGATAACACTGCAAACCGTGGAGGAACGATGTCGTCATCATCTCTCCTTGGGACAATGCTACACCGTCGTGATCTTGGATCAGCGCATGATATCAATTTACTGGATTTTTCGGATGCTATGTTGGCGACAATGTTTGTTGCTACTGGATGTGACTACTGTCCCAATTTGAAAGGAATCGGTGTAAAGACGGCAAGGGATATTGTCAAGAAGGCGTTTCATGGCGGCGAGGCTGATAGTGAGGTTGCACTCACTTCCTTAGTTCCGCGTAGTAATGAGCCAGTTTTGAAGTTGGTTCTGCACTCCTTATTCCATTGCTGCAGTAAAGATGCTCGCAGCGAATTGTTACCTCTTGATGACCCTGCTAAGGCAGAAGTACGTCTGGCATACGAACGAAAGTTCCTCGCTGCTCTTGCTATGTACCGGCACCCGTTGGTGTATGACCCCATCCAGGGTGTGCATTTGATTGCGAATGATGTCTCTGGTGGCGACGAAAGTCAGAGTGCTAGTGTGGCTTGTGCGACCTTTCCAATGGATGAAAAGATTTTGATGGAATATGAGCCATACAGGAACTTGGTGACGAATAGGGAGTTGTTGTATGAGGTCATAGGTAAACCATCTTCACCTGAGATTGCCAAGGGGATTGCAGAAGGTGTTATCGACCCTCGACGAAATCACAATGAAAAGGATGATAATGTAATAGAGAATGCTGGGCGGCAAAATGGGGAGGAGGAAGCTGAATCATCCACTCAGCCGAGCAGTGAACTACTGTCAAGCCAGGACTTCAGCGGTGCTGGTACTCAGCAATCCAAATTTAGCCAGTCCTCTACAAGTGAAGGATTATCCAGCCCCGACTTGCTGACGTCGCCTTCAGTCAAGGGTCTATTAGTGTAGGCAGGGCCTTCTACATAACATATTTACTAAGTTTTGTACAATATGTATGCATGTCATAACGTCATTTCGACCACACTCTAAGGTCCGAGGGCAAACAGGTTAATTGTCACATCACACGTATGATTGCTTTAATGAGGGGATCAATTTGTAAAGACTGCCTAATATCGTTTGCACTGAATACCTGCGAATAACAAAAGAAGAGCCGTAAGGCTAGTTTCCACATCAGAGATCCATAGGATCGATCTGTGCTTTTTCTCACTCCATAATTCATTTTGGGACTATGTATTATAAAGCTACACTATTAATTTCGCCCTTGGATATCCAATTTAGGCAGTAAGAAGACAGGCACCTCCAGCGGCAGTGATCTTCTGCTCGGCAAGCTTGGAGAAGTACTTAGCCTTGACGATAACAGGCACAGAGATCTGACCGTTTCCGAGAAGCTTGAAGTATCCCTTAGAGACAAGGTCAATAACAGGGGCCTTTCCAGCTTCAGCACCCTTAGCAGCCTCATAGACACCCTCTCCAGCAACGTTGAAGAGCTTGTCGAGGTTGACAGTAGGGGTGAATGTGCGGTTCTTCAACTTATGGAAGTGACGCATACCGACCTTACCGAAGTAACCCGGGTGATATTTATCCATCAGGATACGGTGGTGGTGCTGTCCTCCGGCGTTACCACGACCACCAGGATGCTTACGATGCTTTCCAATACGACCGTGTCCCATTTGGACGTGGCCGCGCTTCTTGCGTGATTTCTTAAGACGGGTAGGCATGTTGGAAGAGGTTTGGAGACTGAATGAGGAAGGAGAGAGGAAAAGATGTTAGTTACAAGTTTTATGAGAGTAGTGACGCTTTATTGGCATCACGAACGCGATGATAACGGAGACGCATACGTCCATTGCAAATTAGGTTCGCTCTGGCGATAAGTAGGAGCGAGGGCAGCAGAGGCTTCGTCGACATGGTTACTTACAATTTGACTGCGAAAGTGGGAGGTGCTTGACGAGAGTGGCAGCTTTTGACACAAAACTGTCAGATTTTGTACTAGATCCTACGTAATCCTACGTGTCATTTTAAGAACTCAGAATTCAGTAAGGGCGGTAAGACAGAAAGTGGGCGTCATTATGATTGTACGTGGGTTAACTTTTTTTAAGTCATGCTATTGCTCTATCCTTTGCGAGGGGCGTATCCTCTACCAAGGACCGTGGTATAAAGGGTGACTCGCGGCATTTATGTCACCCGGGCCTACCCCGTCTATTCGTTGCATTGGTAGCAGAGCATGATTGCGACCAGCTTCCCCTGCTCTATTCACTTCTACTACCCCATCACCGTGCTGCAGATGTCTTGACAAAGCTTGTCTGTGACGCAAGTTTGCAGCAGCTTCTTTCGCGTTTGCAACTGTAAAGATTCGATAATTTGTTCTCCAGAAGATGCAAATGACGGTCGTACTACTGATAGCGTATTGAATCAAGTTGATAAGTGCAATCGCATCTCCTACTGGTTGTAGAAGCGCTAACAATCGTGGTCCCACCAAAGGCTCTAAGATATAGAATCGAACATTTCGAGACACCACGGGGATAAAACTCAGGGTCAGAATAGCTGACGTGACAACGAAGTAGAAATACAAGCGACAGTAGAATAGAGAGATAGGCCCCATCCACAGTCTGTCAATTATTGCTGCGAATCTTCTGCTAAAGAAAATGTGAAGCATGCAGCACCTACGAATGCAATAGAGACAAAATGCTTAGTTCTTGTTCGAAAGTGAGAGAAAAGGAGTCCGATTTCAAAAGACTTACTGTTGTAATTGCCACATAAACAATGCAACCCCGTTGAGTCCTGTTGTTGGCCACTTCAAAGATCCCCACGGTGTGGTGATCAATGTGCGGTGTGATTGGCAGCTTGCATCTGAGCACATACCCTCGATTGCAGCGAGAAATAAACATTTTAAGACGAAATGAACGAGCGTTGATAACGCTCGCACGCGAGAGAGTGGATCCGACAAAGACGCTGCCACGACTTCTGCTTTTGATCGTGGTAATCGGACTGAGCGTAGATATCGACCACCACACGTTTCACATGCCGCATTCGGAGACGTAAACTGCCCGAGCTCATCAATGGCGATTGTGGCATTCTCGCGCATCAGTTCGTTGTCTTCTGTGCGACGACGACGCTGTGGTATTGTGCTGTCGTAAGACATCCATACTCTTGGAGCTACATCCTCATGGTTTGTTGCTGGGCTTGATGCAAAACTGTTAGAGAATGGCTCAAAGAGTTGGTCACCTCGAGCTGGTTGTGTGGAATGCCTTTGGTCCTTAACAAATGCATGGCATACCACTTCGTGAACTCTCGAGCCCATATGCGAAAAGCCAGCACCGATAACCTTCAACCTCTCCCACGGCTCGTATTTGGGAATAAGTCCTAGCTTCTTTTCCAAACACTGCCGGTGAACAAGCTCTGGGCACTGACAAGGTGTTAACCAAGCTTGACTCCCACCAATCCTCTTTTGGAACTCCCTCAAGAAAGGGGATCGAGTGTCAACTTGAACGTTTCTATCTTCGTCTATGCTTTCCACAGAATCCTCTTCGATTTCATCTCCGACCAAATCAATGCAATCACAAATTGAGCAGCGTAAGCACCCCACGCCTCTTTCTCGAAGTATGCTGGCTAGCTTCCAAGCAGACATAGTGCTTGCAGTGTTGCGTAGACTGTCTATTTCTTCGATTGTCGTGGCAGCATTCATTGTTGCTGAACTATTCCTCGATACCATTGGGCCCATCACACCAAAATCCCCTCTCCTTCGCGAAGCGAGACTTCCTCGGGCCAATGGTTTGAAACCAACCACAAAGTATAAATATTCTGCCAACTCGGGTAGTACCGATGTGCGGACAGTGCGCATGATGGATGGCACGGGATGAAGATTTCGAGTTCTTGTCTGTGTCTCTGCATCATAGTATCCCAAAAACGAAAGCTCAATTGTATCCCACAAATCATCGTATGCCAATTGAACAGAAGGGACGAGAGCAGTGACATTGAATCTGGTCGTAAACGCACTCCCGTCATCATTAGAATCTTTGCGGCCACGTCGGGGTGATGTTTGCTGGTATCGTTGCGTATCAGTGTGTAGATTACAGCCACTCTTTGAACAAAGCACGGGATGTGAAGAAGTAGAATGTTTGCACTCGCAAGAAAAATTATTGACACCATGGCAACTACCAACGAAAGTCAGCGTCCACCCATCATTGTACAATTCGCCATATTTGGCCAACCAATGATTAATTTCTGCGTGGCGATCTCCATTTTGCCCATGATCTTTCAGTATACATTCCAAAATCTGTCTGCATTTCCGTAATTTTGTAAACCTTTCTTTTTTCATTATCTGACTCTCCCTTCCGTAATGTAGTTGAAAAGTTCGGTGCCACCGACGTGCCGTCCACCGTTGATGGAGGCAAGTTGACGTTGCCGATAGATGAGCACAGTCCGATGGTGGAAGATATGATTCCACAAGGCTCATTAGCTCTTCTGGTAGACTCAGATATTGGTTTGGTGTACACATGATGCTCTATTGTCGAAAAATACCGCAAAAATAATGATTATGAACCAAAGAGAGTTGTTAAGGAGGATCTGATGAGCTTTGCTACGCACAATGACAGCGTCCAGCGTCAAGCAAGTTGCAGAAGCACACTAGTTTTTTTCTAGAAGGCTATCCTTTGCGGTGACTGCTTTCAAGGCGCTCTTCCTTTGATGGGCTGGCAGGTGCCCTTCTTCACGGTGCATGTCAAAAAGATGTCAAAAGAATGCTTTGAAGCTGAAGGCCATCAATAATGACTAGTCAATAATGAAGAGAGAAGAGAGAATGAAGAGAGGTGAAGACCTCCTGGTATCTACTTACGGTACCTGAGTACTTATGTAGAGGTATGTAATGGAATAATGACTCTTCTACTTCTATCCATTGTCCATATCTACAGTGATAATAATCGCCGAATGTAATGATACTGTGGGTTAACACTTTTACTCTAACTAATGCACCTTTTTTCGCCAAATCTGTTCAAATAGAATTCGTCTCTAAAAAGTGTAGCATGATTTGTTGCATGTTGCCCCTTCGCTTAGGTAAGGATTCGGCCCCTTCTTCTCCATTACCCTGAGCAGAAGAAACGAGACATGTGCAACATATTCTCGCAATCTTTGCAGGTGACAATCTATTCCCTTGTCTGTGAAGGAGAACTTCACGGAAAAAGGAAATCGTATAGATGAAGACATTGTATTGAATAGGTGGCATATCTTCCAAAAATTTTCTTGCAAACGATTGAATGTTTTGGGCGTCAATATCCAAGGTGGGGAACAATGAAGACGGAACGACAGGAGAGCTAAGGTTGGACAGGAATGATTGCAGCGCTTCTGTCATGGAGTGAACACTGAAATTCTCAAATGGTGCACCAGTATCCAAACACTCTCTGATTTGATATACTTCATCAGGATTCCCTGGCGTGGAGAACAAATCCCTTTCATCCAATCCCCTTTCATAAATTGCATCAATAATTCTCCACAACTCTTTGGGAACACACATTGCAGCTTTGGTATTGAGATCGTACTTCTCAGCTCGGAGTATAGGATCCAGGGGCACATCACGGATCGGGTCGGTGTAAAGAACAAGGTCATCAACCGACATTCCGAAGCACGATCGGGCATATTTTCCGCTCACTGAAATATAGTAGTCTCGGCCATTCTCGAGGCGAAGTATGAGAGAATCTTCCAGAACTTCTCGGCTCGTATTTAATGCATGCGCCGTGGCATTGCTGATGGTCACGGTAACTTCGATCTGAGTTTGTTCACCAGGTATCAACATTCCATACGCAGGCGACACTGTCACCCACGGCTTGCACAAAGCCTCCTCTTCAAGCTTTGGTACAAACCGAAATGGTGCAACAACTTTACCTGTGTTTGTAATGATGATTTGTTGAGTGACTCGCTGATCATACCTAACTTCACCAACGTCAAGCTTGATCCTATCTAGGCTGAGCATGGGCAGAGAATTATTCTCAAATGTATCAAGTAACCTTATGACCTCCTTATGAACTTGCATTCTCTTGCTCAGCACAACATCTTTGATCGTTACCAAAAACGTTGACATCACTGGCTTGTGGTCGGAAATATTGATCTCACTTCTCACGTAATTGAGCTGCGAAACATGCCCAGGTTCCTGTGCCAACCATAAGATTCGGTCACACCAAGCTGGAGCACGCAATTTCTTGTCGGGGCGTTCTTCATATAGATCTGTACCAGGTTGATACTTATAAGTTGGCTTGAAGGCCAGCTGACCTTCCTCCCAATCCTGGAAAACCCTCCCCTGGGCTCTCTCGACGTTCAGCTGGTCTTGTTCAATCAGCTCAGAGAGCTGGTTCATTTTACTCAATTCCAGTACGCGTTCGGTTGGAATGGATTCATCCACGCGATAATTCAAATCTCCGAACCAAAATGAAATATCATGCTCCGAGATTCCAACTGAACTCGTCCCCGCTGACAATTTGTTCAAACTCCCTGATCGAATCACCTCACTGACTGCCTCTTCACCAATTTCGAAGGATGTCTTACTAAAGACATTCGCAAAATCAGCATTACGGCCAGCAACATTTTCACGATGGGCGGCAAGGTGAGTACAAACGAAGCAGAGAGTCGTATCATAGAATTGTAGACGGATCGAAACTCCTCCCTTGTTCCCCATAACACCCATGACTCCCACGCCAACTGAATCAGTTCCGACGTACTTCAAACGTGGTTTGTGGGGAGCTTTCACGAAGACACAAACGAGCAATCCAACAAGATATTTAACAGCAATTTGAGTGTATGCACGCATGGGATCACCCATAGTATTCTCCCTCGAATTCAAAGTGCTGCGAATCCTATCAACCCAAAATTGACTTCGCTGCTGACTTTTATTCTCCACTGCAACATTAACTGCATTTAAATCAACCATTTCTTGAAATCCCACAACGACGATATCAGGGGGTCCATACTGATGCCAATCAGCACATAACCACGAGGAAAGATTTTCGTCTTTACCCTTGGCATTTACATTCCACGTCCCCACAAAAATCCGTCCCTGTTGATACGTGGTAAATTCATCTTGACGCGCACGAATCTGCTTGTAAATCCACGCATCTCGAATTTTTGATGCTGCCTCTTTGTTGCGGATGCGTCCATCCTCGGTCTCTTCGTCGCCAGCGCGGTCTGCAATAATGGGGTCTGTTGGAGCTTTGTGGCTGGTAGTTGGTGTGGTCGCCGGTGGAGCGGCTGCCGAGCTGTGCGATGTGCTGCTAATGTTAGAGACGGCTCGAGGGGGCGGCTGCTGCCGTTGCGGAGGTGGTTGTGGTTGCTGTTGCTGGGCACCGTAGTTCTGATTCATCATTTGAGAAGGGTTGCCATACTGGTTGGGGTTGGGTACATAATTCTGGTCATTGCCAGGGGGTGCAGCCCAACTGTTGTTGTTAGCCGGATTATTGCTGCCACCGGGCGCGTTCATCCAATTGTTGTCCATTGCAGTACTAGTGAACCTATTATTTAACTAATCCAAATGAATGTAGAGAATAAGTTTGAGCCATTTGTACTACCTCTAGTACAATAAGTGGTTAAATGAAACATGTTCACCGACATTCGAGAATCTTCCAACTTCCAACGCCAAGATAAAAATAATGAGAAGCGAGTACCGTGTGATAATGGTCATGAGAAAATTGACAACTTGAGCAGTGTGATGCCTTTTCTTTTATCCCTACTAACTGAAATTTGTCGCTAGAAGCTGATTTTTTGCAATATGACTTACTTCTGCTCACTTGCCTCGTTCTGGATGTTTCGTATCAGTTCCTTTATTTAGATTTAAACGACTACTTATGATGTAGTTGTTTACAACTTTCGCAGGAATGAACTTTGACTCTGTCATTGCTCTGTCACTGCGTTTGAGATTTTATTATGGTATTAATATGATTGAGAAGATTATTCGTATTGTGTTCGTTTATTGTTTCAATACCTTACTTCTTTCAATGCTTGTGCAATGTTTCTTGCCGCCACAACACAAAACTTTCCCAATGTTAAGTGATTCGCATTCCAATCAAATGGTTTCTCGCACTCGACGGTAGCGGCTTCAATTCCTAACATCAACAAATTATATGCAAATAGTGCTGGCAATGCAGCCCACCCAACACTAGCAATTGATGTCATATTCGATAGAAATAAGTACAAAAGCAGATTTGATCTCAAAAGTATTACATACACAAATGGTAGCGGCGTATTTTTTATTCTTTCCATTGTTCCAAAACTTTTGCACAGGATGTTTATTTGGTTGTTTAGTTGTTGGAAAAATACTGCTCTTTGATGTGGAGTCGGATTAAATGATTCTTTGTTGTCTTGATCATAATCATGATGAGCAATGTCGTAGGATAATTCATGCAAACGATTCAACACGCTGACAGCATCAAAATAAATAATATGAATGAGTTGAAAATGAAAATGATTTTGCGCCCAAATATATTGTATGTAGACGTAAAGATGATACGCCTGATGTGATATGTACTTACACAAGAGGTGGCTCCCGTACACGCTTTGCATTTCTCTCAAATACGGCATTGCCTTTTTCATCCTCGTACGAAAGCAATATGCGATTGGCATCTTCATCACATAGCAACGGTCCTATTTCAAAACGCTGTTTCTTGTGATAAGCGGTGTCATCCCACCCGAGACGTTCGTCTGGTCTTAGGAAGTGTTTGACAGCAACCGGAAACGAAGTGAGCCATCTTGCGTATTCACACAAGAGCTCAATTTCTGTATCAAAATCTGTTTCTGGTTGATGATTCTTTGCTGACAGCAACGTTGCCTCGTCAATATCGTTCTTGTTTCGGCCGCTTTGTTCGTCATTTGTTTTTGTATCATTGCGAAGTTGTCTCCTTGTACACCTCCTCTGTCGTCGAATCGGTGAAATGAAGCCCACAGTTACAATTGCAATATTGGATCTACACAACTCAATCATCAGTCCCGCGGCTTGCCTCGCATCCCAAAACCGTACGGCAGCTCTCCCAAGTCGAAAGACTAGCAGGAATGATACGGGCGTAACTAATGTTGATATCAGATCATTTAGTGATGAAAGCGTGCGCTGTAAGTCACTCACGTATGATTCAATTACTTCATTATACGAGTCTCCTTTAGGAAGGAACATAAACAGCAACTGCCAACCAAAGCCCCATAATAGTAAAGCTAGAAGCGGCGGAATTATCATTGGTAAATTCCTTCCTTTCAAGCTTAATATGTACGAAGAGAAAGAATATGAATCGTAAGGAATTGGCTTCACATCGCATGCCTCAAGTGCAGCGATGCGCGCTGGGTTAAGAATATCTTGAATCGTCTTTTGTAGAGTATCTGAAGAATAATGTAAAGAGTGCAGCGGTGTCGATGATTGCTTCTGCTCCGAATCATTATTTGATTCTTCCGATGATACGGAGAATTTCGATAGGTCATCAATTTCAAATCTAGATACAGATGCAGCTCTCGCCGTCACTGATCGCCATGTAGAAATATCGTTGATTGACCTTGATGAAGATTGTACTTTATCCTTTCTCATTTTGACTTGTGAGTGAGGATGGCATAGGAAGGAGATAGTATCATGGCATGGTGCATATTAGGCAGCCAGTAGATACTCCGTATGCCATAATGGTGGTCGTGAGGATTGAGAAGTGAAAGTGGAATGGATATACGCACGATCGTATGTGAGGATGGAGAATATGGAGAGTGGATATCTAGCTCTCTCTCTAGAGAGGGAGGGAAATAAATGGGCGGGAACTAATACATGCTTATTACCAAGCGCATTTCACCGCAAACATTTTCGACATTTTAAAAAATCGTTATT
>JALLBH010000825.1:0-11066 GCA_036940005.1 Skeletonema menzelii
AATAGCGATTCTACGTTAGGAATAGTATGTATAAACAGTTCTGTTCCACCTTAACAATACAGAAAAAGTAGAGCTCGGCTTTGATTCGCTCAGAATCCATAAATAAACTAAAGCATGTCGCTTCAATACTTCACACCCATTTCAGGGCTGATCGGCGGGTCCCTCATCGGCCTCTCCGCGGCAACCCTCCTCCTATTCAATGGTGACGTCCTTGGTGCTTCCGGTCTGATGAGCTCGTTCGTCGTTGCACCAGTCAAGACGCTGACGGATCCATCGCAGCAGTGGAAACTGTCCTTCTTGGCTGCGTTTGCATTGACTACGCGAGTGTACATTACCATGATTGATCCGGATGCTTTGAAGGATCAGCGTTTGGGCTATGGAGAGTCGACTGTGCCAATTGCCTCGCCTTTGGCCTTCATCGTCGGTGGTTTCTTGGTTGGATTTGGGACGAAATTGGGAAATGGATGCACGACTGGACACGGAATTTGTGGATTGGCTCGAATGAGTAAGAGATCGTTAGTTGCAGTCTTGTCGTTCATGGCTACTGGGGTAATCTCTGCATCTGCCTGCTCGGTAACCTGTCCCTTCAATCCTTACCTCAGATCTAGCTATGAAACCGTGGTCAATAACCTTCCAACGAACACAACAATTACAGTTGGCACTGTTATTGCATCACTTGCAGCTGGATCAGCCATCTCGGGTTTTCTCAGAAAATCACCTTCGCCCAATGCAACTAAATCGGAACAAGATGAGTACACGAACAATAGGCGCAAGATCATTCCATCCATCTTTAGTGCCGCACTCTTTGCAATGGGATTAGTGACTTCGGGAATGACAGTTTCTAGCAAGATTTATGGTTTCTTGAATGTCAAAGGCATCAGGACAGGAGAATGGGATCCGACGTTGGTTTGTGTCATGGGTAGCGGGCTTTTAGTGAGCTTTCTCTCGTATCAATTGGTAAAAGGATTCAATGTTATCAAGGTAAGAATTGTGTCTCTCTTGCTGTGTTGAAAACGTTTAGACCTCTCAAGTATGTATATTTATCTAATCCTACTCTCTTATATACTACATTTTGCATTGCAGAATGACAAGGCATTAGAATGCCCCCTCTCTCAAAAAAAGGACGGGGGAAAATTCAGTGTCCCCACAAACAAAACGATCGATCGCAATCTCTTTCTCGGAGAAGCTATGTTTGGCCTTGGATGGGGCATTGCGGGACTTTGTCCAGGTCCTGCCATGTTCCTCGCAGTCGCAGGCTACCAAAATGTGCTCATTCGTTGGTGGCCATCTTTTTACATTGGAGCATTCTTGGCAGAAAAGGTGAAGAATATTCAGATTGGAAAGAATTCTTCTTCGTAAATGATGTGTGTGTGGAATATGTATTGTGGTTTGTTCAGAAGTTACATAATATTCGCATTCATTTTTGAGATCAAGGTTAGTAAATTTGCTGGAGAGTGTGACTGTACAACAATATAGATATGCAACTCTTTTTAAGTTAAATTTATCTTTGGATGTGTAGATATAGGCGCAACGTGTGAAATTAGTTATGATCAACTCAGGAGTTCAAACTGAAATCACATATATTGAACCAGATCTGCAACTCCCTGACCTTTTACTGCAAGGACCACCCTTTCTCGTCGGGCTTTGTAGCCAGCCTCGTATGTGACCTGATGAGGGCCAATTTTGCTATTGGTATTTGGCGTGCAGTTGTCCATATTTTGCCTGTGGTCTAACGATGTCAATACGAGCAACATCCACTCTCTTCTAGTGCCTAATATAGGTGCTAACGATTTGATTATCTTATACATCAATAGTTCAAGGTTTAGTCGTTTCCATTGGATGATAGTAAGATTGGAATTGTCTTGATAGCGATAGCCACCCCGGTCAGGTCAAACGAGTTTCTCCAATGCCAAAACTAAAAAAACAAATCACTTATATACTTGCTTGCTGGTTGCTGGGCTTTCGCTGCATCCATTCTGTTTTGGTTGTTCGTCCTTCGTACCATTGAATTCATTCCATCTCATTGACTGTGGGTTTTCGTATCATTTTCCAAGTGAAAGTGGGCAAGTAAGTCGGTGTCACCTCCTCCCACGGAGTCCCCATCTCAAAAAATCCTCCCCGGAAATCTTCATTTTCATTTTGGTCTTTGTCCTCACTCCGATGCCTCTACTTATTGGCACGGTGAATCTCGTCAATGAAATACACCTATGCTATATTATACAGTGAGATTATTCATTCGTACCATACGATAATAAAAATCGTATAATACTACGCGTCCAAGTAAGCCGGGTACACTCATTCACGTTCACGTTTGAGTTCTATCGATCCTCAGATCGCTCACGATAAGACGAGCATTTCTCTACACAATAATATATAGGAGAAGATATAGATACTTGTAAAACAGATCAAGGCATCGCACTGTGTATATATATATATAGATATATCAGCAACAATGGCGGAAGAAGATAACGTCGCCATCGCCGCCGCCAATAATGCTGACAATAATAACAACATCAACGGTGAAGAAAATCATCATCCCAACAACAATCAAGAAGGAGGGCTAGCGATACAACAACAACATCATCAAGATGATAATGCTGCACATGAAATTCCCACTTCCGATCAAGAGGGATCTTGTTCCTTATTTGAACACAACAGCAACAATTCTGACTACAATAATGGATATCCTCATCACAACATGATAATGTCTGCTGGACCAATAACCGCCAATAATAATGGGTTGTTATTACCCTCACCATCTTCGTTTTACAGTCCTCCTCATTTTCCACCACCACCAATGGACAGCCTTGACAACAACGTCAACGAACAAACACAACTCCAATACTACGAGGCACGAATGAGAGAACATGCCATGCAATATGCCAATGCTGCCGCTGGAGCTGCATGGGCTGCTGCGAGGATGGCCAATAGTTGGAATAATTTGATGCAACAGCAACAGCAGCAGCAGAATAATGCAAGTGGGAGTTTTAATTTTGACAATCATGGTGTCATGAGGAATGGTATCATGGCGAATAATCAACAGTTACATCAGCAGCAGCAGCAGGCATCATTTCATGCGGAATATCATTTAATGCAACAACAACAACAACATCATCCTACACAACAACAATATCAAAGGCGTAAATTATGGAAACCACCCAAAGAAGAAGAAGAAACTGTCAAAAAGTCATCGAAAAAACGTGATAGTGGAAATAATGATGATTCTGTTTCATCTCTTGGGAGTGAGAGTTATCATTACCATCATCAACAACAACAACAACATCATCATCAACATTATAATGCTAGTCAACAACAATTGCAACGACATCATTCCACTACTACTACTGCGAATAGCAATAAAAAGAAAAAGAAGGGTAAGAAGAATCAACGGCGTCGGTTCAATGAGGATACTACTGATGCGGATGATGGTCCAATTGCATCAGTAGCAGCTTCTACTACTACAGCAGCTACAGCAGCAGCTGCTATGACACGGAATGCTATGACAAATAATGTTGACTATACAGAACACAATAATGGCATTGGCAACTTTTGGAATAATTCCAATCAGCGTCAGAAACGTGGGTTGCAACAACAACAACATCATCATCATAATCCTCATCAACCTCATCAACAACAACTACTACATGGACAATCGTCCAAAAGTTCCTTCTCTTCCATGGGCAGTAGTACCAACAATACCAATCACAATCGGAAAAAGAAGAATCGATCTATACTCCCTCCAACAACAACCTCCAATCACAACAACAACTCTACAAATAGTAGCAATACAATGATCCAAGGAATATTCCTAGGAGGGCTCATTGGTAAAACTGGTGTGAGTGCATTACATGAACTTTGTCATAAGTATCGATGGGAGAAGCCTGTGTATACTTTGATTGAGAATGTTGCTGCGACTACGGTTGGTGGTGGGAATAATGATGGAGGTGAAGTTTTAGAGGAGACAAATGATAATGATACCACCACCAACAACAACAGTACTTCCAACAACAACAATAACAACAACAATAACAACAATCAATATCAAGTACACCCCCATGAATTCGTCCTAGCAGTCCACGTCAACAAAATCGAATTGGGACGTGGGAGAGGTGATTCCAAAACGGCTGCCAAGCAGGATGGATCACGTAAGGCACTTGGTGCCTTGATTCCGGGTGTGGTGTTTGATCCGAATGGTATTTTATTGGATGTTGGTGGTGGTGGAGGTGGAGGAGGGGGTGGAAGAGTAGGAAGTGATGATGCTGATGGTAGATTGATGGCATCATCTTCGCGTAGTAGTAGTGGTGGTGGAGGAGGAGGAGGTGTCATTACGTCCATGGAAGAGTTGGGACCACATCTAGCAAGTCAACTAGCCATTGGGGGTGGTAATATTACTAGTAGTGGTGTGCAACAACAGCAACAACGATCGAGACCATCATCGCCGGATCACAGTGAAACATCTTCCATCAGTACTTCTGTATCCATGACAAAAATGTCTCGTGATGTCGGTATCGGTGAGGGTTGCTGTGGTGGTGTCATATCCGGTGGTCCAACAACAGTCGTTGGTATTACTCGTTATTCGTCCAATATTTATCCCTGTGCTTCCACCACAAGTGGGGTAAGTAGTGCCAGTGAAGTAGAAGATGGAGAAGATGAAAATGCCTACTACGCATCAAGAGGGGCAAGTGTCTGTAGTACCTTGTTGCAAGCAATGTGGCAGATTGATGATCGTATTCGACAGCCTCCATCGTATGTGTTTGATGTTTATCCGATCCCTTCTGCGAAGGAGAGTGGTGGTGGAATAGAACAACCGAACAAGAGGCGAAAATCGGGTGGTTCAGCATTGGATACTAATAAGAAGCCTGCGGCGCATCGAGGTACTTTTCAATGTACTGCAACGTTGAACCTATACTTTCGAATGGATGAGGAGGGGAAGGAATATTCTCCAACATCTTTAATGGAATCTTGGGAGTCTCCATTGGAGTACTTGCAAACCAAGGATAAAAAACTTTCTTCCTCCTATTATGGGAACGTTGTCTCATCGCAGGAAAGTCGCAAGCGAAAAGATAGCTTTGCATCACAGGCCACGCCATCTCCAGATCGGCGATTGAAAGGTGATCGAAATGATGAACAACCGGATAATTCTGCATCAAAGCGGCAAAAGGTAGATGAGTTTATGAAGCACACATTGGAAAGTAAAGCCACTGGATCGACGAAGCGGGAATCAAAGCACAAGGCATCGGCAAAGTTGCTTACGTTATTATTTCCCGAATGCTCCAGCCTGGTGGAGGTGAAGGCGGCAGCAGAGGCAGCACGAGAATGCTATGCAGCAACCAAGGCAATGTCAAGTCAAACAAAACGTGCAAAGCTGAGTGACAAGGGATCACCGGAGAGGAGAGGTCCAGCAGCGGAACGATCAGGCAATCTTCTTGCCAAGTCGGAAAGCTTCGTAAGTGTGGCTGGACTTTCTCTTTCGGAAGAGCCGGTAGATGAATCGAAGCGAATCAAATGGTGTGACTCTACTAAGGCAGAGCCTATTGCAGGACTTGATGCTAGCTTTGAATGTGAAGTGGACACTGCTCTCAAAAGCCTCCGAGACCAAGAGGAAGAACCTTCCGATGATGTTGGGAGAATAGTCCTGTGTCGAGCTCAACCAGATGATGCGGAATTTATTTATGCTCTTTTGAATAAAGCAAGTGAATCGCATCGTTGTGGAGAAATTGCGAATGTGCATACAACAAATGGAGAGGATGTCACAAGTGCAGTTTACGGCAGCGATAGTATCTTTCTGTTGCTATCTCGTGCAGTGGCATCTCATGAACCTCTTGGATGTGCCATCTTGACATTTGTAAGTTCTTCAATTGGGGGAGGGCGATCGCTTATTCTTCAAAATATTGGTCATGAAGAGCATCTGCCTAGGGAGCGGTTCATCGAATGTCTTGAGGCGTTTGCTTCAAAGCTAGAAACCAATCTGGACACGAGTAACATCTTCAATGATGTACGACTGATATCACCCGATGAGATTCGAAAATGCTTGAGCCAATCGAAGATGTCAAACGACACCTCTTTGCCACCTTCGTATCAAGGTGAAGAAGTAATGAGCATGAACATAAAAAGCAATTCATCACACAGCTTGCTTCAATCAGTGAAGGAAGAAGACAGCGAAGATGCTGATGATGGTAGCGATGGCGATAATATAAACGTTGACAAGGAGGTAGACAGAGCACATCATGATCCCGAAGCCAACGGGAAGAGGCCAATGAGAAGCAAACGAAGAAGAGAAATGCATGATCAACAAAAACACGACTTAGGTAGTTGACAGGGCAAGTAATTCCACGTCTATGTCTACAAGTAGCTAGATATAGAGGCTGCTGACTTGTAGCGGGGAAGTTGCAGTGGGAAATTGTTCCTTCCAAGATACTTAGACGCTGCGATACCCCTGTCAAACTTTTCAATATACCCATGCTCATTCCGACTGCAACGCTGTTTGGTTCTGCCTCGACCTCGAGACTCCAAAGTGTAAATGACGAGGTAGCGATGCAACATTGCCTAATGTCCTGTATCTGTATCTCTACATTATAAACTAAGACTAAGCTCGTTACGACGTCGATCTGACTCGATGACATTCATAAAGGCTACCTATATATGTTGTAGGAGAGAGGGGAGGCAAGGTGGATGTCCTCGTTCTGTAGAGAGAGAGAGAGAGAGTACTTAGGGAGAGAGAGAGAGGAGGGAGTCCAACATATCTACAACCATGTTACCAATGGGGGTAAGTACGATAGGTATGTACGATAATCGCCCCAACATGCCGAGTGCCGAGAGTTAGTGGTACTCATACTCCTATTATTTTAGTCTTATTCTGATCGTCATTATACTTATCTAGTACATTAAGAGTTTCGTCATATATACTATGTATGACCCCCCGTTAGGAGGCATCACCACTGACGGTAGGTACCGAACGCTTACTCTTCGCAATAAATTATTCTAATTTTTGCTAAATTAGAAGCTATTTTGGCGCCACCTCTGTACTTATGGGCTACTTATGGGATTCTCCCATTCTCCCTCTTCAACCGAGGTCTCTTACATACTTAACTTTCTGTACAATATTTACTATCTCTCTTGTACTCCACTAACTCTCCACCACCTACATGCCACCTATCATGTGCCTGTGTCCGCTCAAAGCAAGAAGGAAGTATTAGCACTCATCAGTGACACAGTACTCCGAAGAACAGAGAGGAGCTACTACCTACTCTGTGACATCCACCGCAGATTAATCTTCTCTTCACACACGTATCACTCTCTTGACTGAGCAATCAACTCTTCACGATCATGGATGACTTTGAAACAAATTTGCGTTCCTCATTAAATTATGGCAATCGAAGGAGACCCAGGGCCAGGGAAGATCGACAATTCAGCAAGTCATTCAACGCTTTTGCTGGCAAACGAAATGATAGCTACCCAGATTTGCCCTTTCGGGGCACTAACAATCCTCAACGTCGGAGCAGCGGTTCCTCTCTGCCTCGTCACAAAAATTCGTCTCCGAGGAGGAGTTCAAGGAGTTCACTTAATTCCTCTTCGGATCATGGCTTCAGTTCATTTGATGGCATTTCAGGTGACAGCCCTTCTCCGCCTCGTCGCAAAAATAACTCATTTGGCATTTCAGGTGACAGCCCTCGCAGCATCAGAACGCCTTACTCACCGGGCAAACAATCGCATGCCTCTCCGGACAACGACGAAAGGAACCGACGGGCATCGCGGCGTCGAAGCAAGTCAGTGAATGGCCTTTATCGTAGATTTGATTCGATGGATAATCCTCCTCAAGCAGGAGAAGAAAAATCTTCCCCAAGCAAGAGAAGTGTTCCATCTCTTGACTCATGTAGGAAGTATCTACGCCACTACCTTAATAGTCTGCAGCTGCCCTCTGGGTCCATTGGAGGTGTCATGGAATGTTATCAATTCGTTGATTCTAGAAAATGGCTGATTCAAAATAATGCCTCTATGAAGACTTCAGATGCGCACTGCATGAAGATTGGGCCAAAACTGGAATACATTCAAAACGAGGGTGAAGTTTCAAGATGGAAAGAATTCAAGCAATTTTTTGACTTTCATGTCAAGATGAGTGCTCGATGCTGGATCCCTACCGAATTTTGGCTGGTGAATGACCCAGGCCCAGATATGGAACAACGCTTCTCTGTTGCCTGTGGCAATAAAGAAGATTTAAGTGAGGATAGGGAGGTGGCAAATGAAATTATTTCACGTGTAAGACTTCAGAGGAAACGAAATCCTATGGCGTCTCAGTTGCTTAGGATCGAGAAACGTATTGCTAAGAAGGCACCTGAATTAACTTCTAGCAATAAGCATGTCATCTTGATGCTGTGCATGGATGGTTACCTCTCAGATGAGTTTGGACGAGAAGGGTCGAAAGTGAAACAAGAATTTGTTGATAGATTAGTGGACATTTCAAAATTACCGGTGAAGCTTATTGTTCGTCTTCATACTGATAATGACCGCGTGACGGACTTCTTTAACAAGCTGGACTCAAAATTGGCTGATATCGACGTGCTGGATGATTACTTTGGCGAGGCAATGGAAGTCTACTTACATAATCCGTGGCTAACTTACAGTTTGGGGTTACACAGACTACGCGAGGCTGGCCTTGCATCCGACCTTATTGGAGAATTGGACGAGCGATGTTTCACAACTCATGACATTCATCGCTTCTGTGAGGACTTCATTACTGGAGAGGATGTGGACTTGCCTCATCCACGCGATGATTGGGATGCATTTATCAGTAGCTTGGCTAGTGTATTGAGTAATGAGAAGGAACAGTGGAATGCAATCAAGAAATGTCAGACTCCTTGGATAGACATACAGATGCTTGAGAAGATGTTTGGTGCACGTAAACGCACTACCTCGTCGGCAAGAGCTGGTCGAAGGGAGTTTGCATCAAGTGTAGCAAGTGCAAGTGCATTTGAAAGCAACTGCAATAGTATGACTCTTGAGCAGGTAATCCAGCGTTGGTCGCATCAACCACCCGACTACAAAACGTTGAATTCTATGCAAGATCTTCTCGTCAACATGCCTAATCTCTTTCCTCCTAAAAATACTGCTGTAGAGGCTCACGAATATTTTGGTAAATGGAAATGTTTGTCAAGTGAAGCCTTTACTGGGGAAGGTGAAGAATTGAAATCTCTGCTGAAACGAGCAGCTCGAAGATCGAAACTCTTCTTGCACCCAGATAAATGGCCGAGAGATTTGACAGAGAGCCAAACAATTTTGTTTAAGACGATTTGGGATGTCGTGCAAGAGCAAGAAATGAAGACCCTTAGCTGAAGCCTTCATTACGCCATCGTGTGCGAGACGAAGAGTTACTTGAATTTGAATATGCTCGTCCGATACAAAGGAAATGGGTGTAGACCTAGATCAAACATTAGTAGATGTTAAGTGTGTGATGTACAAAAAGTGACTATTTAAAGTTAATTACGCTTCGACCTTTTCAAAGAACAAAGAAAGTAGCTGTTTCGAGTTGAAGGCACTAATAGTAGCCGTATTCATGGTCATCGTCTTCACTGTCTTCTGTGCCGTTGTAGTTGTATTTCTCCCAATGCATTTCAGGGTCATCCCCTCTAACGAGTTTGGAACTAAGATTTCCCCGTTTACCTGGAACGGATTATAGGCTTGATTACTGCGTTGGCATCTTGAGTCTTTCCCGCGGAAAGAAAAGTTGCCGATAGAGTTGGTCCTGGACTGGAAGTAGCCTGAAACAAAAGAAAACGTCGATGAAGTTTTCGCGACTGTTCTTGATTTTTCATCCACTTCTTTCTTTTTACTCGACCCAACAGGAAATATAGGAACGGCTGCTGAGCAGGCGTGGTTCCAACAGAAAACGAAGACAATGAACATTTTGCACCGGTGCTTCCGAATGTAAAAGTAAAAGCAGTGGTCTGCGTCAATTCCACTGTACTCGTTGGACGTAAATTGCATGCTTCCTTTTCAGCAGATTCAAATAAGTTCGACGCATTGAGTGAGAATTTGGTCGCAGCATTCTTCTTCTTCTTCTTCTTCTTCTTCTTCTTGTCACTCGACCCAATAGAAAAAGAAGGTACATTTTTTCCAAATGAAAAATCTGCCTTCTTGGTTGTTTTCTCCTCGTCATTCCACGCTATTGCAAGAGACTTTGAAGCAGCAGTTGTATTAGTACCAATGGTTAAAGACGGCAGAGCGCTATTAGCTGCTGCCACTTTCACTTTCTTCCCGAGGTTTCACCTTGCCATCATTTAAAGACTGATAAGCTTTGTTCGAACACATCCTGAGAGATTTTCTCGTCTGAAGATCCGTTTCATAGTAACATTCTCCCGACCACAGGCCTTTCTCTACTTCAATGAATGCATTATCTTTGCACCACTTGACGTCTTTTGTTTCTGTCTCCCCCTCAGGCCGATAAAAAGTGACTTCGATCGAATCATAGCAGTTGCCTTCATAGTTGTCGTCGTTGTCATCTATAATTTCAGTAGAGTCACCACAAGATTCTTGATCATCACTTCTTTCTATCCCAACATATTTGTTTTTTATACTTTCCAAATCAGACGCTTTGACTGGATATTCCAAAATATCAGGAACATTCTTCAGTGCCTCTCTTGGAGGAGATGTAGGGAGATATTGGACCTGTTGCTAAATACTGCACGAGTCTTTTTACCAAAACGAGGTCGAGAATATTTTGCTTCCTCCCAAAATAAATTGGCCACTAATAACTAATAGATCTACGCATCGTTGAGCCTTGTTGCATTGGCACAATAGTCATTTCCAACTTGATTAGTTTCAAAGTCAAGATTCTTTTTTGCAGCTCCAAGCGCGTCTACATTGACATTTTCAGTTGGACAACCTCATAAAGTCGGATCTGCACCTTGCTGCAAGAATATGCCCAAGGTAGCATGCAGCCGTTTCCAGAGGGGTTAAAAGTCGGACCATTCCCACTCCTTGGTGAAAGCCCCGACATCCATTATTTGTCACAATCTTGCATCTTCCGAAGGAGATTACCCAACGCTCCAGATAATTCACCGGCAGAGCCT
>JALLBH010000826.1:0-13285 GCA_036940005.1 Skeletonema menzelii
CCTGAGATGTGAGTCCACAATCGCGGAAAATTAGTTATTAATTCCTACATAGTTTCGCTGTAGCGGATCCGGACAATTCCCTCCCCCCCTCCATCCTCCTCCCCTCCTACTCCTACTCACTATCCCCTCCGTCCCTGTGCAACTGACTGAGATAAGTAGTATCTATTCAACACAACAGTCTAATCTCCACTACATAACTCTCCACCAAGCGCAGTGCTGGAGTCAAGCTGTATCCATCTCGACTTATATGAAAAGATTTTAGCGCTATATCATGGGCGAAACAGAAAGGAGTGGTAGCTATAAGAGAAAGAGAGACGAAGTAGACTACGAAATTGTTACTACCACACAATGGCTTGATGGATGGCCGAGCAGTGCTATTGACAAAAACAATTGCAGCAGCGGAAGCAGCAATATCAGAGATGCACTTCCCTTGGTAGACCTACGTTCTTATGAGCAATTCCACAAAATACATCTCCATACCAACAATGCAACACCTCTAATTGTGAATCTGCCTCTTGAAACATTATTATCAGGAGAGAGGGCTTGCGAGCTCCCACCTCGGCATGTAGAATTTGCTATTCTTGTTCCTAGCACCTACACGGATCTATTTTCATCACGCAATTCACAGTGTAGTATTCACAATTTGTTCTTTGCATCCAAGAGTTCAGCAACACAACAGAGTAGAAAACCATGGTTAGTGCGCCAAGTGATCTTGGAGACTGAACATTTGTGGAATGAAGAGCGGTTACGCAACAATATCAAAAGCAGCACCGATAAAAGCTGTGAAAATAGAAGCAGTGCACTCTCGTTCCATCCACTTCCGAGATTGTGGAAACCGGATCCTTTAGTGTCTTCTGGGTTACTACCATTACTAAAACAGTACTGTCACCAACGTACTCCATGTACAGTGTTCGATCTTGGAAGTGGTGCAGGTAGAGATGTCTGCTATCTTGCGGAGGAGACAAAGGCATTTTATCATAATTCTATCCTACAGCAGCAAGCTAAAAAACAGAACAACAAACATCAGTACGATCAATTTCCACTTCATTTCGTGGGTGTTGATAATCACAAAGGAAGTGCAAGAAGATGTGAGCCACTGTGGAGAAACCACATGATAGACGATATTACAACCTCTCACTTGTTGAATCTGAATAAATTGGATTTAGTCAATGATTGCTTCACAAACACACTTTTCAATGATCAGACAGCAACGAACGAGAAGATCCAACCAGCAGTTTTTATCTACGCTATTAGATTCCTGAATCGAAAGTTGCTGTCATATATTGCAAACTCTGCTTCAAGAAATGACGATATTGATCATGAGCGTCCTCCTTTATGTCTACCTATAGGAACAATAATGGCAATCAGTCATTTTTGCAAACCAACAAAGACATCTGAATGGAATTTTGACCACCCGAAAGTATCAAACGTATTGGATCGCGATGAGTTGAATACTTTGTTTGGGAACAAGAGTGATGACAAGAAATGGACAATTTTGAAGGATGATATATGTCATGATGGAGATCATGGGAGGACGCTGGTACAATTCATTGCAAGAAAGATTGCCTAACTGCCTAATTCCTAGTATATTTTTTTGACGAGATGATATTGTGCCCATTTTTGACTGGCTACACCAATTCAACATCTTCGGGCTTCCCTAGTGCATTGCTATCATGTTGTTGAACCACCACGGCTATCGCTTCCCTCTTACCAGCCCGATTCTTCCTGTAAACTCTGAATCCATAGGCTACCAAGACCAGCAATGGAAGCAGTAACCCAGCCGCAATCGCACTGCCGGTTCCGTTGGACTTTTTTGACGCCTCCGGTTTAGATTGATTCAGTGTTGATGCGTAGAGGGCCGTCTCAGTGTCAACATCGCTGTTTTTTGTTACCTCTGGTGTAGCCTCCTTTTTAGTAATCACATTTGTCGGAGTATATGTCGGGTACATAGTTGGCATATCAGCCAACGAAGGCACTTTTTCTGTCTCAGTTGGCCCGTCAGTTGGAATGTAGGTGGCATCTGCTGAAGGCTGGTATGTTGGGCCGTCTCCATCTGCATCACTAATAATCTGATTCCAAAAATCTAGTGTGTTTCTAGAATCGCAAGATGCACTTGCGTGAAGTAACACAAGAAGTTGTGGAATTTTCATGTTAGTATTTTAGGGGCACAGCACTTCTCTGAATCGTTCGGGTAGATACATCGGCTATATCGGCTGTAGAATAGAACGTCAAACGACCTCAACAACACAACAATGCTACAACAGTGGATGGATAGAGAAGAAACATACTTATGTATGGTAGTATGTATCTAAATGTTAAATGAGCGAGGTTCACGCATTTTGACTTTAGATCGGCGGTTACTAATTCCTACGCATGTAAATGTCTAACTCCAACCGTCGAGCTCGTTCGCCGACGCTCGCTCCTCTGGAATTCTACGATACTTCAATTCACAGCCTACTATCTACGATCTACGATAGACCATGAGCACACTAGCTCATGCTTATGTTTAACATTTAACAGTTCCAAACCTCAGGTGCTGCAAGTCAAATGGCAAAGCTTCTGAAGTCCCTCTATATAGCACAAGCGACATCATCTGCTGTTGCATTCTTGCCAAAATTTTCAATATTGACACCGTTACGTATGACGTCGTCATCACGAATTGCAGCGATTCTAGAATCACCATCTGCTGAGCGCAATAAGGGCCCAATATATGACATGGCGCTAGGACCAAAGGTATTTCCAACTCTGATGGAGAACAATGACGACAACAAAATTCGTGTGCTTGAATTAGCTGCAGGATGTGGTGTTCACAGCACCTATTTTGTCTCCAGGGCACTTGCTGAGGGTATGAATATAGAATGGCATCCATCCGATCCAGATCCAGAAGCAAGACTGTCAATTGATGCACGTGTTGAAAAGGACAGTTTAGTCGACTCCGTTCGAACAGCAAATGGTTGGATACTTGGAAAGGCGGGAGGTACAGCTTGCAACGATGGTCATAGAGATAAAGGAGATGCTGGTGCGAATAACAACGGGATAGGTGGAGTAGAGGCGGACTACAGCCAGTATCACAACTATTTTGATTTGGTCACAAATATTAATATGATCCATATTTCACCGTGGGAGGCAACTATAGGTTTAATGGAATGCGCTGGAAAGACTCTACGAAAAGGAGGGATACTCCTTTGCTATGGTCCGTATAAGAAAGGTGGTACTGCAGTAGAGTCCAATCTCGCTTTTGATAGGTCACTGCGATCGCGTGACTCTCGATGGGGAGTACGTAATTTAGAGGATGTTATAGATGCAGCAAAGAAGGAAGGTTTAACGTTGGATTCGTATATTGAGATGCCATCAAACAATCTGACAGTTTTATTCCGAAAGGAAACATCAACCAACTGATGAAACGGGCTAATTGTTAAGGTTGCTTGACACAAAGGAGTAATAATTCACATAGCCAAAATCCATGTCTAATCTCTTCAATCAAATGCATCCTTATTCAATGAAACACTGCCGAACACATGCACATCCACACTCTGTCCACTTCTATAACCCATCTCCATAAATGCCAACAATCTAACAGTTCTCGGTCCACAAACTCTCAAACCCAATCCAGACATGGTATATCCCGAGCTTCGATCCCTCGCAAACGTCCATATCGGCAACATTTCTGGATTCTCCTCCGAGGATAATCTCAATGATACACCGATACTCCCTTTCTGTTTCAAGTATTCATCCATCTCTTTACGGCTGACTGATGCACAATTTATTTTGAGACATACTCCATCGGGTATACGAATGATGGCCGAGTCGGATTCTTGAACACTCCCATGAAGAGAGAATGAGAATGGTGATCCGGGTAAGAAGGAACTGTTGCGTTCTCCAATGATATTTTGCGAAGGGTGTTCTTTGATTTGTTGGAATGCTGTTACCGGTGAGCGCATAGCTGTGATTTTTTTAATGTTGACATGGTTTGTTGACGCTGTCGCTGCGGCAGGGGCTGGTGTAGGAGCTGGTCGCCGAGAAGACGATGAGCTGTTACCGCTTGATCGTTGAGATGATGACGATGATGGTTTTTTGCTGGATGATGATTTCTTTTCCTCTCTCTCTGGTTTTGGTTGTTCCACCTCGCGATACGTTGTGGTTGGCCGCGGCATGGTGCTGCGAGCATTTTGTAGGGCTGTTGTGAACTCGGATTTTTCTGCAAATGTTGATGAGTCAATTCCGTACGATTTGAGTTCAGATTTGAGCTCAGAGAGCTTCATGGACGAGATGTCGGGCAGATCAGGCATGATGCAGTTAGTTATTGGTGGCGTTGGTGTCTTGATCGTAGCGCTTGAGCTTGAGCCTAAACTTGAACTTATTGTGATGAGGGTGAATAAGTGGATAGGTTTTAGGAATGCAATAGAAAAGCTCAAGAAGTGACAGAAGCAAAAGCTGGAGCGCCAAAACATCTACTAATTCCTACGTTACTTCATTTTTCAATAAAAACAATGATATGTTATGTACAGATGCAAATAATGAATAATGACCATGGCGGCCGAACGCAGCGGTGGCGCTCTGATGAAGAGTAGTAACCTGTTGTGGTGTTTACTTCTCATGATAGGACTTCTTTCTATCCTGCCTTTTTTCCTCCTGCACGGGCAGCCTGAGATTTTTCCGCCGCCACAATTTTCAGCCGATGCACCGTCACTGAAAGATCGGTATATCAACAGCAAGGTTGCGATAAATGCTACCAATGCACAATTTCCAGCCGATGCACCGTCGCTGACAGAACGCTATATCAATAGCAAGATTGCGATAAATGCTACCAATGCTGCTGCTAAGAGTCGTTCATCATCAGCACTTTTACACCCTGGAACTGTTATTCGAGATGACATTTCTTTCCCATTTTGTCAGGCTTGGTCGTCCTCAGATGCAACAAATCGCACCCTCTCACCTTTTGACGATTGGCACGCTCGCCACCCCAATTGGATTGTAACTAACGAGACAGAAGATATGTTTTGCGTCGAACCATATTGTGAGAAAGGGAGCAACTCGTATCCTTGTCTAAATGATCGTAGATCCAAGCTCATCAATGATTATTGGACATATTACAACAATCAGTTCAAATCATCTTGTGATAAGGTGCACTACAGGTCAATGTGGTCGTCAGGCTGGTCAGCTGACTTCCTTAATGCACAAGAGGGTCTCATAGATGCAGCAAACAATTTCCATGCACCGTTGGTCATGTCTGCTCCGTGGCATTACGCGGCAATCAAAAAGGATTCAAGTCACAGGACATGCAGTAACGCAGATTTGACTTGTTACTTTCTTCCTTATCATTCCTGTGGGAACTTAGACGATGTATGTGGTTTTACACCGAGAGAGTTTGGTATACCTATTGATAAATGCAACGGAACCCATGTGAAGCGTATAACAACGTCAAAAATGATTGAACAAGTGGAGATTTGGACTGAGAGGGGATTTAATGCATATCAATTCTTGACGAGGAAACAATTGTGGTTGCGTCGAGCTGTGTTTGACTTTAAGCGCACATTCCGGATGAAGCATGGACCCGAGTCGGATTGTTCGGTCATTCATGTTCGACGTGCTGATATCATTATGCACGATAAGCATGCACGAAAGTACTATCCCATAGCTGACTACGTTAACCTGATACCAATGGAGAAGCTGAACGATCCGAATCATACCATATTTTTGCTGACAGATGATGCTAATGCAGTCAAAGAAGCGCATGAGTTCTATCCTCATTTGAGGTGGAAGTACATCGACCGTCCGCGTCATAAGGGTAGTAGTGGGGGCTGGGAGAATCAAACTCCATCGTTAAATCCTGCACTGGAACTCATCGTGCTCATGGCTATTTTTGATTTGGTGCAGGATTGTTCCTCGTTCGTGCACGGACACAGTGGTCTATCAGACTACATTTGGACACACATGGCTGCTAATGCCGGTAATAAACGTGTCACCCGGTTGAGAGTAGATGAACAAAAACAAGTGTTTGATGAAAAATATCTTCATAGCGAAGAGGAGCTAGCAAAGTTTTTGGAGGAAAAGAGGGCAAGTAAAGAATGAGAAATCTGTACGATGACACAAAGAAACAAAGAATTCATCTGCGGCGGTAGATTGTATGGCTGACATAGACGATAATACCTGACAATCCGTTTGAAGAGCACTCTGTTACTTCAAGCAGTGAAATGGATTCGCGTAAAATGCACCGCACCTCGAGTTAGATGTGTCTGTGACCTAAGCAGTCGAAACAGCGTGTCTCAAAGGTTACGCAATGCACACGAGTAACTCATCAATGTGATGTAGTCGAGAGGTACTTCTGCAGTGTCAAAAAAATGTTTACGCATGGACAATATTTACACAGAGATTTGGCAATATCTATGTGTCTTTGAAGCGTGTTGACACTAATTTTTAGCTTAGTATATGCGGTTTCAGATTCTACTCAGCAATATCGCCAATTAGACGATCCATTGCTACTGCATCATCTCCTCTTCCAAACCCATTCGCAGCAGCAGCCTGTCTTTGACGTTGCATTTCTCTTCTCAGCTCCAAGTTCCGCCGTCTAGCTTTCTTTCCTGTCTTTCTTGCGCCGCCTACATTGCTTTCAGCTGCGTTGCCATCAGCTTGAGTTGGTGTGTGATTTTGTATATTATGGTTTTGCATATCATCGTCATCGAGATCATTCCCTGCATCGTTGTTCACCTGCTCATCAACATCTTCTTCGTTGTTATTATCGTTAGCGTCAGTTTCTTGGTTGTTTCGCCGTTGCAATCGTTCCAGCCGTCTCTGTCGCCTCCGCTCATTTCTCAAACGATTCTCATCATCTTCATTCCCCCCATTTGAATCATCATCATCATCATGTGGTACCCAAATTTCACCAACATCACGTCGATTCACAATATTATTCCCTCCGCCCATTGCTGCAACAGCCGCCCCTCCAGCATATTGTCGTGCCAAATCCTCTGCATCTACCGTACCCAATATCCGACGCATACCCCGATTAAACACACTGTACGCGGAAGGTACTCCGCTACTTGCACCGGTATTATCGCCCAATCCAATTGTGTAGAGGAGTATGAATAATGTGAGAATGATGAGTATTGGTCCAGCGTGAAGTAACTCATGTAGGTAAAGGAGAGTACGATGATATAATTTCAATCCGATCATGATGAGAATTGCTTTTCCAATAGTACGTTTGTGTTGTTGGATGGATTGAATGGTGCAGTATTGTTGTAACAAATTGTAAATGAGCCGACATATGCTCTGTATCGAGCCAAGTATGTAGATTGTTTTCTTCGCACTAGTGGCAAGCACTTGACGCAGCCCATCTTCTTCTCGTAGAAATATCATGAGGCGATGATAGCATGGTTTGATTCTAAATGGTTGAATCTCGTAGATGACTGCTTGAATGAGTGACTTGTAGTATAGCCACGAGGAGGCTGGTTTTCTGTCGCCGCCATTGATGTTGCTAGAATCGGAGGCATGCAAACGAACTTTATTCCATAGCTCACGCGATTGCAAATGTCTTGTTGGATCGAGAGGACGACGATTCCGACGTGCAGCTGCTGGAAGGAAGTTGGGTGGTGGAGGTGGCATTATATTGAGAAGAAAAATAGCGATAGTAACGTCACTAACTAGATACACTTCGTCATGGTTTTTGTGTGCGGTTGTTTGTTGGCTTGGTGGTTGCGTTGGTGGCAGAATCGCGGCGGCGAACAATTAGCGATGGTCAAATTAGGAGTAGCCGTTGCCTTGCTTCTTGCTTCTTGCATTGATGTCGAGGAGATCGATAGCCTTCGATAGCGATAGCGGACGACGTTGCAGTTATATATGTATATATAATTGTCTGGCGTAACATTGACAACTGAGGCGAGCAGATCATAGCCTTCTTCGATTGCGATAGAGATTGGTGCTATACATTTATCTATTGATGTGACACACCAATAATATGGAACATCAAATCGATCTAACGTCTACAATGAACAGCAGCTCTTATGAAACATTCTTCAGTGATGAGGATGAATACGACGGAGAAGACGATTACGGTTCCTACGTATCGTCAGCTGTCGAAGATGATGATTACGAGGATGAAGAGTACGAGGAAGATGAAGATGATGAAGATCTTGACGACGACTTTTCTTCTTCCAACACCAATTATAAAATCACGAACGACTTCAAACAACACTTCGTCGCAGTCGGTGTGTCCATTATTGCTGCGCTAGTGACTCATATGCATATCAATGGTGGTTACATGACTTGGAGGGAGGAAATGAGAAAAGATTGGGATATAATCAAGAAACGTTTTGGTAGGAACACGAACAGCATTGTCAGTAACACAAACAGTAATGCGGCTGCACCGTATGCTGCGCCATCAATGAATTATATTCCAACTCGTCAGTTCAAGATGGCATCAGAGAAAGCGATGGAGGGCTACACCGATGAAGATCATGAGTTTGCACGTAGAGTTGGTGGGCACGAAAGGGCACGAGAATACCGCCGCACTGCTGGTCTATCATTTTGCCCTGTTGCTCATCTGATCACCTCTTCTTCGGCTGCTGTGAATGATAACACTTCCACTCCAAGCAATAATTTGGAGGATGTCGAGTTTTTACTTCCCTTAGATCCAAGTGTTCGTGTATTGCATTCGTATTACCTTGCGGATGCTTTGGGGGTTGAGTCATCCATGGTCTACGAGGATCCCGCAGCCGAATTCTTGGGAAGTTATGGATCCGATGTGATTCTCAAGGATATTGATCTGTTGAGTGACGAACAACCAACATTAGGTCAGGTCAAACATGTCCTCGAGTCTCATCTGCCCTCTTCACTCGTTAATAATGAGCACGCATGTCTGCTGCATCAATATGCTCTCAACAAAGCTACTGGAAGATCCATCCGAGGAACTACCAAGGTATACAAGCGTCCTCATGTGTCTACATTCTATCGCAATAAGTTTCCATCACATGCAGTGTCTGCTTTTGGCAAGCCTGTTCCTAAAGCTGCACCAGCACCAGTATCATTCACTGGCTTTGCTACCAAATTCGTCAATTTGTCAACTAAACCTGTCAATCTTTACTGGGATGCTGGCCGGATCCCCTCTGGACCTAGACAGGGACAACTGCATACTGTGCTCATCGGGACTGTTCAAAGTATGGAGAGCATTGGTACCGCGTCCCATCCGGGACATCAATTTTTTGTTGCTACAACATATGACAAGGACCATGTGCTCAGTCGACATACTGCCACGATAGATGAACAAGTTTGGTATTATAATCCAATGGAAGATCTCTCTTTGGAAAAGTTGGCGGAGGAGATGAAAAGAATGACCAGGGATAACAAATGGACGACGAAACAACAATTTGGAAGGGAAGCTTGGATGGTAAACCATAGCTTTTCAAGAGACTATTTAGTCAAAACTAGGATGATGTGGCTTGCTAACTTCCCTCAACCATTCCATGATGGCTCCAATGCATCATTGGAGAAAGTGTCCAATCATATGTGGCCAGCTGATTTTATTGGTCAAGTTCACTCATTTGACACAAATCATTTATACTTTACTGAGTTGCCGCAAAAGCTCGACATGTTGGCCAAATCAGATTACCAACCTGATATGGAAAGTCAAAGGCGCGTTGCGATGGAGCAGTTTCAGTCAGCAAGTCTGAAAGGAGGAACGGGTAGCAACAACAATAATTCAATGACACTCAATGTCAAAGTTGTGAGCTGTGCACCGCGTGTCGTTGAAGTGAAGAAGTTCTTATCCCCTGTGGAAGTGCAACACTTGATCAATTTGGCATCTGGTATGACTGGAAACGTGCATATGGAACAATCAAGAGTATTGGCAAGTACTTCGACCCGAGGCAAGAGAATGCGTGGTGATGCGATGGCAGAAGTGCGCTCCTCTAAAGGGGGGTGGATTCATCGTGAGCAAGATGTTGTTGTAGATACAATCTTCCGTCGAGTTGCCGATTTATTGAAAATTGATGAACACTTAATGAGAGATCACTATCCTATTGAAGGACTTGCTGATGACGAAGATCTACCACCAACTCATGATCGTGTTGTGGAGGCAATGCAGTTATTGCGTTACGAGCCTGGAAATGGATATACCGCTCACCATGACTTCACATTCCCTTCGATTGGATCTCGTTACCAGCCAAGACGATTCGCTTCAGTACTGCTGTATTTAACAGGTGAAGGGGATGTCATTGAGAATGGAGTCCGATTCCCTTCAACAGGTGTTGATAATGAAAAGGCACTCCTAGGAGGAGAGACTACCTTTCCCCGTGCTATTACTACTGATTCCCATGATGGAATCAAAATCAAACCACAGTCTGGAAAGGCAGTTATGTTTTACAATGTTTTGCCGGATGGTAACATGGATGATCTAAGCCAACATGCTAGCGAGAAGGTAGAGAAAGGTGTGAAGTATGTGGCAAACATCTTTGTCTGGGATCCAATCATATCCTAAGTAGATTTAGTGTCTCTGTGTAACTAAATAATAATAACAACATGTATCTATGGTATCTTTACTCCGTCAAGGTTTCACACGCGCTCACTTACTCGAGAGAAGGTCTTGAACGCTCCGCTCAAGTTCTCTACCTTGGCCGATTGACTTTGCATCAGAATACGACAGGCATAATATGCTCTCTGGCCTGACGCACAGGATACGATAATTCTCTCTGTATCAGCTGGAATCTCACGCACTCTAGCTCTTAGATTGTCCAGCGGAATGTTAATTATTTTGGCATTGCAACCCTCCTCGATTAAAGGTCCATTCTTCTCAATCTCGCCAGGATTACGTACATCAAGAATCACAACACCGGGCTGAGAAGCAGCTCGCTTCAAATCCTTCCAATCTACTTGTTCCACCAAGCCCTGAAGCACATTTGTTGCTGCCATGCCAGCAATATTGACAGGATCTTTTGCACTACCGACTGGTGGGGCATAGCACAGTTCCAAGTCACCCAGATCTTCGACAGTCAAGTTGCCCTGCATTGCCGTGCTGATAACATCGATCCTCTTCTCTACACCCTCTTCTCCAACTGCCTGTGCGCCCCAGATCTGACCTGTGTTTGGGTGAAACAGCAGCTTGAAGTTGATAGACTTTGCTCCGGGGAAGTAGCCAGCGTGTGAGCCGGGATGAACATGAATCGAGGCAAACGGAAGTCCCTTTGCAGAGAGCATCTTTTCGTTCATACCAACACACGCGCCGATCAACTCAAACACACGTACTACAGAAGCAGCATAGGTCCCTTTAAATCTTCGCATATTCTGCCCATCACGAAAGATATTGTCGGCAATCATTCGTCCCTGGCGGTTGGCAGGGCCTGCAAGAGGAACTGCCCATTTGTCTCCGTTGCCCACGATTGGATTCAATACCTCGATCGCATCTCCAGCCGCCCAGACTGACTCCTTGTTGGTCTGAAGATAGTCATTCACAACAATATGACCACGGGGAGTACATTCGATTCCTGCCTCTGCCACCACTTTTGTATCTGGTTTCACACCCATACCAAGGATGACAATTTGAGCTGGTGGGAGTAGCTTCCCAGATCTCAGCTTGACAACTGTGCTGGGATCGTCTCCATGTTCATTGCCGTTAATCGGCAAGAACTCTTGAATCCCATCGCCTGTCACCACGTTGACTCCCTTTGCCTTCAAGTCATCTTCTATGATTGCAGCCATCTCAATGTCCAAAGGACCAAGTACTTGTGGCAACATCTCAACGACAGTTACTTCAAGTCCCCTCCTCATTAACTGCTCTACCATTTCCAGACCAACGAAGCCAGCCCCAGCCACCACTGCATGCATTTTGGTTCCATATTCAGAGCAGGTAGTGCATTTGTTTGGCATATCATTGAGCCACCCTACGATTGCATCCATATCTTGAAGATTGCGTAACGCGAAGAGACCCTTTCTCGATATTCCTGGAATCGGCGGCTTGAGAGGCTCGGAACCGACTGCAAGAATCAATTGATCATAGTAGATGGTAGTTTGGGAGCCAGGATGTGTCTCATCGGTAGCGGTCACAATCTTGTTGTCAGTGTCGATCTTTGTCACTCGGGTGTTTACATGCACGTCAATGTTGAAGCGCTTTCTTAAAGATTCAGGCGTTTGCACTGCCATTTGATTACGATCTGTGATTTCCCCGCCAATATAGTAAGGCATCCCACAAGATGCAAAACTCACGTCAGGTCCTGACTGAAGTAATACAATCTCGGCGGTCTCATCCAATCTACGCGCACGCGCCGCTGCGGACGCTCCACCTGCAACTCCACCAATGATGACCAACTTGATACCCGACTTGGGCTCGGCTTCATTCCTCCAACTGTGGAGTGCCTTTACAAATGTTTCCTTCATTATGTTTTTGTTTTGTGTTGACTCTTTCGTTCTATTGTCGATTGTTTTTATGAGCGACAAGTAAGTACTTTATCGGCCGTCGGCATCTGAATTTGTGGCGAAAAATGCAGAAAAATGCAAGATTCAGCTGATGAGAACCCGAACACCGATTGAGATTGACCGATTTATTTTCTCCGAAATGTCCGATTAATTCTCCGCTTCCGAACTCCGAAGCCGTGGGCCCCAAGGGTAAAGTGGGCCCGCCTTATGTAGGTGGTGGGCGAGAGGCAAAACATAACAATATGTACTTATCGAGATCTCCAATTGGCGGTGCGGCGGCACAAGCTTCTTCGGCTAATTGTTAGCTATGCTCGATGAGATTGGTTTAGTTATAGTTACTCAAGAGATAGGTAGGTAATTCTACGAATTAATACGAACCTTGCACTTTGCAAATAGGAAGTAATCCTCAAATGCAAGTTCCATTAAGGTTCCATTTCTGTTAACAAAAATACAAAATGTGGATTTGCATGATGGACAGGAAATTTCTTTACATTTGCATCTGTTAGATCAATTGGGCAGTCAAATAAAACATATCTCACATTGTCACGTAATGCACTTCCTTAAATTGAAGAGATGGCCAAATATGAAGCTACTTTGACGCCCAAATGGACCCTCATCAGGTCCCATACGAGGCTGTAGCATCGCGCCTACAGTTGTTGCTTGCACACGCCGAAAAGTTTAGATTATACACATTCGTCAACAACTTAATAGGTCACAAGCAGCGAAGTTACTCGTATTGAAGTCGCTGCACTGATAAAAAAAATGGACAAATATGAACCTACCTTCAAACCAAAATAGGCAAACATCAGGTCACCTACAAGGCTGTAGCATCGCAGCTACAAGTGCAGGTTGTTTGGGCCGAGTATATTTCCTTCTATGCTAC
>JALLBH010000827.1:0-11757 GCA_036940005.1 Skeletonema menzelii
CGCTCGACTAAGCTGAGAGTTTAAATCAAGCTCAAGCTTAGACGAAGCTTGGATATTGTTCAGGAGTACATTACTGTTAACAGTCCTCCAACGCAGCATAACTTCACTGAGCACCATGCCGAAGAACCAAATGAAACGAACACGTTCTTTTTCGAAAGCAACCATGCAGTCTCCTACTTTCTCTTTAGCCACCAAGTTGGTACGTTGTTCCACAGAATATTCTTCTTTCGCATCATGTTTGCTTCATCTCACACTCACCACTTCCTCTTCTCGCCCAATCTCAGAATGTCACCGATGACATACATCATAACCATCGACCAGCGGTAATCGGACACCGTGGATCGCTGTACACCGCTTTGGAAAACACATCACGCAGTTTCATCGACGCCGCTAAGGCCGGTGCAGATGGCATCGAACTTGATGTGTTCCTACTCAAGTGTGGAACCCTCGTCGTGTTCCACGGTACCGGTACAGATCAATCACCGGGATTGTTAAAGTCGTATTGTGGTATAGACGGGTCCATTTTGGACTACACCGCTGATGAGGCAAGAAGTCTGTTGACATTCAACAAACACTCTGATCAATTTGGTTGTGGACCGGACATGATAACGGATGACAATCATGATGACCACTATTGCTATGTGCATACACTTGAAGAAGTGCTGCTCACTCTTAGGGATCATCCGGATGTAAAGCCAGAGTTCCTTATCAAAATCGAGCTCAAAGGACCAGGGACTGCTCTTCCGTCAGTCGAGCTTGTGAAGAAACACAACATGATGCACCGATGTCAATTCGCCTCTTTCAATCATGAACGTATTGCAAAGGTGAAATCAGTTGCCCCTGATGCAACGACAGGCGCTCTGTGGGCTGATCTTCCGAGTGACTTCCTCGAGAGGTGTCTTGAAGTGCAAGCCGATGAGGTCCATTTTCGTTATGACACTTGTACACAAAACAATGTTGAAGCTGCTCACAACGCTGGTCTGCGTACTATGGCTTGGTTTCGTGGACCGAAGGCAATGGGTACCGATGCTATCAAATATCATGATGTTGGGAATGAGGATGTCAATATGTACAAAACTGTTTTACAGAGTGGTGTAATGAGTCTATGCGCGAATAGACCAGCAGTTGCATTAGAAGCAGTCTTGGAACAGGTAACGAGATGTATTTCTGACGATGAAGAAGATTAATTACGACAATAAGCAACGATTGATCAGAATACAATGACCCTTTGAAAGACGATCTCTGCCTATGCCTGTCAACCATTCGGTAGCAGGCTCTAGAGGAAACATAGGAAATAGAAAATTCTTGAGTAAACGAAAAATTATACATCTTTCTAATAGAGCTAGCTCCCAGCTCTTGATGATATTCCCCGCATCATTATCCCTGCATGTCACTCTCTTTAGATGGAGTGACAAATATTTCATCACAAGCATAGGATCTCAATAGCTCTCCTTCAAATAGATCGAAGTCACCCGAATGGCTAGCAAAACTATAGCTAATGCCAAAGTTGACAACTGGAAGCACAGCAGATGAGGTTACGAAATATTTTAGTGGTGAGTCATCTGTTGCCATTTCATCATCGGAAGCGAAGAATCCCTCCGCCTCAACTTTTACTTTGGCCGGGCCAGACGACTGACCTTCAACTTCACCGCCTCCTCTGATGTGGCATATTTCATCAGTACCACCAGAGTTGTCTTCTTCCTCCTCCTCCTCCTCAGCCTTGATACCCTCGCTTGAACGTGAAGAAGAACGATCACTTCCAAGTGAATCATTACATCTAATCGCAGAGACTTGATCACGAAGAACCTTGTGGGAAAGCAGAAGAAGAAAAGTGAAGGTGCCAAGTCAGAGTGAGATACTTTATGTTGGATCAAGACACAGTCAATGCACCTCTAGACAAACTTACTTGACACACTTTCTCTCTGGCAACTTCGTTGTCGACTTCCACCCAAATATCTGCCTTGTAGTCAATCTTCTTCAAAAACCGAGCTCCCGTCTCCTGCACTTGCTGGAGAACTTGTCTGTACGATAGCATAAAATGATAAAAGAGTTGTAAGCAATCATGTCAAGTCAAATCATTGAATAGTCACCTCCGTCGTCAAAATCGTACCCAGATATTATACCCTTGATGCTTTTAGTAGAGGCACCATACTCTCGAGCACGTCCAAGTGCAATCTCCCTCAACCGTTCATTGCCCTCATGAGCATAGTTATTGCCTCCTCGGCCGAGAAGAACATCATTGCTAGTTGGACGAATCGACATTTTGCTACACTTGCAAGGGATTGTGACCATGACAAATGAATGAAACATGTTTGTGCTTCCATGACATAAATGCTGCACCTCCATTGTTCAAAGAACGGATGTTGTTCTGATGCATCCATACTCAAGACACCTTCACACATGACGCTAATTTTTTTGCCATACATTACCAATTGAACGTACAATGAACTTCATTCATAACGCAGTGATGCACATTACTTGGGTTGTTACAGCTTTTACCAACGCGAACTCAACGCTTCAAAAGCCCATATCCTTCATCTCCTCTCTCATACGAGCCTCTGCCTTCCTTTGCCGTTCTTCCTCATTCAACTCCTCGTCACTCTCATACTCGGCAAACGCCTCATGATTTGCCGCAATATCCTCCAACTCATCCAAATCCGGCAGTGGATACCGTAAAATGGCCGCAACACCCGAAACCTGCTGTAATTGTTGTCCCGACGTATGCATGGTACTAAACACATAACAATTCCCCCCACGTTCTCTCACGGATTCGACTAACATGACATACTTCTTCCTCGTGAGCACATCCGAACTCAGAAATAACTCATCTGTAATTAACAGCGTATCAATTGCCAATTCCTCATTGGCCTTTTGGACATGTCCAAATCCATAATACGCCTTGTCCGGATGAGTATCCAACAATCTCATAAAACGATTCAACGCTTCCACCTCCTTTACCAACTTGGTCTCTGTCACCCTCGATGCAATATTCGGATCAGAAAACATTTCCTCAATCGAGTGTTTGTGTCCCGAGCTAGCATGACATAATACAAACTTTTCTTTGGACTTGATCAACACCCGATCATCCCGTCGGATACTCTCCGCCACTAAATATTTCAAGAAATCCTCCCGTTGAAACCCCGGTGATCCTACCAATACACACTTGATCTTATCAAACGGGATGTAATTCAATATAGCACGATATATCGCATCATAGAATTTAATAATCGCTTTGGAATGTGCCGAACTCCCCGTTCTCTTTTTGGGAATGTTCATGTCAATCCGTGCCTTGGTGACGGTGACACTTCCGGTAACAAGACAGACATGTGCCAACCCCCCACTCATAACGATGCACGCAACCTCTGCACCCACTTCGGGATTGCACGCCTCTTCTATCCGATCTAGGAATATGGCATCCCAACATTCTTTTTCAATGGTGAATTGTCGATCTAATTCGAGTGTGAGCGTATGGAACGCGCCCATTCGGACATGCTGCGATTCGGCACTGTTTGGCCCGCTGATGCGGACTTGTAGTGCCTCCTTGTCGAATTCTACTTTGGTCACTTCGATGGTTAGATTCATGCGCACCTTGTTGGAGGTGACGGAGCCCGTGGAGGATTCTTTGGTGACCTTGCGGAGAGTGGTGCAGCGGACGCGGTCGGAGGTTTGCAGGAGGTTGTAGGTGTGCCATAGGTCTTCGGGGGTTTGGGGGAGGAGGGTTACGGTGCCGGAGGCGTCTTTGGCGGAGATGGACTTTTTTATTAGCTTCATTGCAAGAAGAGGGTTGTTAAAGTGGGTGGCTGTTGTCGTCTATGAGCATGCCAACTTCCATGAGGCATGAGGGGGTCGGTGGTGGGAAAGAAAAAGTGATTGCGGATTTTTGGGGCGGCTGAAAAGGGGGCACAGAATCTCTTTATTATGCCCTTAAAGACGACATTTATCACCATAAAACAGTCTCAGATACCCGATACAATGATTTAGTGTCATCCGCAATAGAGGGCAGGATCCCTTGCCCGCATTTCCTCCAAGATTGACACCATCTTCTCTCTCCAAAAGTAGCAAGCAAAAGCAGAAGGGACATGATAATTAGTAGACGACTCCATCCTCTACGCACAAGATGCAAACAACATCTCGCCCATTCTACGCTTCCCTAGCAAGCCTGCTGCTGTCATCTTCATCATCTGCTCACCACCCACATAGAAGATTACGTAATAAACTGAACAAAAAGTCACATCATTATTTTGATGCGTACATATCAAATGTAGCAAAGAAATTGGCCAAGATAATCCTCCGAGCATCCATCACAACATCGGCAGTCTTGGTATTACAATTGATCTACGTTGTATGGAAGACACCACGTCTCCCACCACCACCATTATCAGGCGTTGACTTTGTCCGAGAAGGAAGGATGGTTGCACCAAATCAAGATGGTGATCTGGTAGATGACAGCTTCGTTTTTGACGAAACGAAGCAGCTGAAAGAATTCCGAATCGTTCTAATAGGAGATTCACCGGTTGAAGGTATTGGAAACACGCATCATCGTCTCGCTTTATCGGGATCTACTGCCAAAGCATTTGCTCAAAAGGTAGTAACAATCAATAACGGGGAAAGTTTCGATTGCGTGAGATATTGGTCGTATGGCAAATCTGGATTGACTGCTCGTGAAATTGAAGATGATATGGTGCCACATCTTCACCGTGTGCAGAAATCCTTAACTGGAGATAATGATGACAATGACAAACAACACACAATGATACATGCGATTGTGCTACTGTGTGGGGTGAACAATGTTCTTGACGTGAAAAGTACTTCCTCTTCCTTCCACTCTGACGTTCTTAGTCTCATTCGCTCCATACGCAACAACCGTCACTTGATCAATACTCCATTGATTGTACTGGGTCTCCCCGATTTTTCAAAGCTGCCTTTCCTGCCATGGCCGTTGGCATTTGTACTTGGGTATAGAGGACGAATGATGCAGCGCATGCTGGAAAGGGCGGTGAGAGAAGTTCAACTGAAAGAACGGGAAGGTAATACAAACAACAAGAGCAACGTTAGAACGCTCTTGAAGGTGATACCTGACGTTCAATATGTACTAGGAACGATTGGTTATCATCGCTGTGATGGAGAGGAGTCTACGTTGCAAATGAGACTTTGTCATCCTCTGCTCAAGTATTTGGGAGGAATTCGACTTGCTCAAGATAAGATAGCTTCGCTACGGATAACTGACTTCTTGTGTGACGACGGCTTTCATCCGGGCCGACTAGGAACGGTATATGTTGGCAATCTGATTCGAGAAGCTTACGAGGAGATGATGATGCAGTAAGTGATATTGTGGAGGGGTTAGGCAACATTTACCCCCTGTTACAAGTTTGAATGTGAAGTGACCTTGATGAACTCAAAAATACCGCGTATAAAAGGGACCTGGTGCAACATACTACAGATGCACGCATTCTAAACCTTACTCTAAACAGACAAAATGAAATTCATTATTGTACACTCTTCTTTCTCGTGATGCCTTAGTCTGCAGCTTCATCGTGTCCAGAATCTTGGTAGGTATTTCATCACCTTCTTATTCAGCTCCATTCCCATCTTGAATTGTGCTTCATCCTCTCTCACCGGCAATACTTCGTGGGGTTGAAACTTCTCCTCACAAGTTGACTTCATGAGACTATTTGCAGCTTCAAAACCCGACACGTAAGCACGTTCCTGGCACAATCCCTTGGCACCATGCTCTCTTTCTCCCATGCGGACCCAATCTCCAGCACATTTAATGTTGGGTAGCACATCATTTCCGGCTCCTTCCAGAGGAGGTCGTTTATCGAATGAACCGGGAGAGAACCATGACACAACACCGGGGTATTTTCCTACCCAGGAGTCCACCAGCTTGGCATCGGCAAATTTTGTGACTGCACTAGGCAACAACTCATCAGTAAGGACCTTCACAAGATCCTCATCACTCAAACTCATCAACCCACCGGCATTGTAGAAATCACAAGCAACAACTGAGCCCCGTTCCTCTCCCTCCTCAGTTGCATCATCATCTCCCCACAACTCTGGACTATCCTCTTGCAATTGATCCAACATGAAGAAAGTACCACCAGCACCCCTCAAGGCATCAAATCTTGAAAATACATTGGCCGGACTACGTGTCGACACTTTGCGATCAAACCACAATCGACAGCTAATAACATCAATCCCCTTCAAACTAGCTGCCTTGGAAAAGACTGGAAATTTTGCCAAATCAGGACTTGATCCAACAATGGATGACATTCCCTGATTACCCACTGCCATAATGATACCGTCAATATCCTCAATTGTCTCCATCTGTCCAGATTTAGTGTCGAAGTAGGTCAATTTCGACGCATGCATCTTTCCATCATTTCTCTCTTCAAGTGACACTTCCTTGACACGACACCCGCCCAACACATTCAATTGTCCATACTCCTCCTTCACCAAACGTTCTGCCAATGGTTGGATGAGTGAATCACTCACAGTTCCCTTTTTGATCCATCGCACATCGAATGAATCCTGATGAGCTAGTGCATAATAGTACAACAGCTCCATAACAACCAATGCCGACAATTCTTCCGGAGGTTTGAACAATCCAACCAACAACGTTGGCTTCAAAAAGTCCTCGACCAATCGTTCACTCAAACGAAACCTCAAGAAGAGTTCATGTGCCGTCATTCTATCATATGCAGCTTGGACTTTTTCATCCCCCGCCAAACAATCTACCGTGGCCAATAACAATCCCACCATTGAAGCACGATCGGCAATCGGGAGTCGTTCAAAGTATGGAATGGTAGCGATGACTTGACCAAGTGGTGAAGGCAGCAAAGGAAACGCCTCTTCCTTCTTCTCACGACCACCACTGAGCGCATTCTTAATGACGTTGCCCACCAAAGGAACATCACCCAATATACTTTCAACAGTAGCCTCACTAAACACAGGTGCCGTAGCCTCCAACCCATCCGGACTATAAAAGCTCGAATTCGTAAAGGGAGTAAACACGTCCTCTTCGTCAATACCCAATTGAGCACACAATTTGTTAATGTTGGGATAATCTTTCCAAAATCCTCTTGTTCCCGCCTCAACTGGTTTACCTGTTGCTGATAGATAGGGTGTGGCACCGGTAGGATCGGGTAGGGCATCAATGAGGGTAATGTTGGCAAATTGATAGTTGCCAACGTCGGTTGGTTCGGTGGGGGGGATGGTGTAGGGTAGACCCTCGCAGAGGGCCTTGGCGGCTCCCCAGCCTGCCCAGCCTCCACCGATGATGACGTACTTTTTGGGTGATGGTGGTTGGTTGTAGTTGGAGTCGGAAGAGGCAGCTGTTTGTAATCGAGTTGTGAATGCGGAAGCTGGTTGTGTGCTGATGGTGAATGCATTGCAGCTGGGGATAGCTGACAAGCTGATAGCAGCAATGGCTGCTGCTGCTGATAAGTAGTGAAGCTTCATCTTGGATCTGTATTGCGTATTATGGGTGCAGCGTCATGGTTGTTTCGCTAGAGCTGCTGACTGTATCTCTCTCTAGCAAAGAACATTGCCACATCTTTGAAGATGATGAAGTGGTGGTGGGACGGAGAGTCAGGGTCCCACACGACAGTTTACGGCGATGGTTTGCGTCTGTGGGAAACGTGACGAAATTCGATGAAAGAGTGTCTTTTAATGTTAAAGGAGACGAGCGACGTTAACCGTCGAATGCACGCGATTCTGAACCATCGTGCCCGTTTAGCTCTTGTGCAAAATAGCATCGCCACCCGCGGGCCCGGCCGACGCCAAAGACGCTTCACGCTTCTACATAAGTACCTCTAGTTGTAGGTTGTAGCCCTCTCCCTCTCCCGAACGGATTGTACACGGTCTCTGGTAAGTCGAATAAAGTGGAGAGGAGGCGGGTGTTGAAGAACATAGTGAAAGGCGGAGTTCTTGCTCCGGTAAATTTTGACTCATGTCGGGCAATTTGTTGGATAAAAAATATCTTTTTGGATCTTTGGATCAGCCCAATATAATATTATACTCAATAATCGTGCACTGACTGACACCCTATGCTATCCACCTGTACTAATTATCATCATTATCAACCTACGTTCAGTTCTACATCATTGGACTCCTAACTGAACAGTAATTCTGCAAAGCAGGGTAGAACACATTTCTTCGCTTTGCAATAAAAAAAAATGACCTCCTACGCCCTCGCCATCCTCCTTTCTCTCAATGCACTTGCATCAACATCATGGGCTCAAGATCCAGCAACTGATCCAAATTATAGAGGGAATGATCCAGATGGGGCGGTAACTACGAGTAAGCTTCAGGTTCATGTAAGTACACGTGTCAAAAAAAATGTTCATTTATAAATAATATTCGTTGGAAATTTTGTGGAACCAAATGACTCTGTTGTCATTGCAGCCGTTGGTTATGCTCAATTTACTCGATATATATATATATACTCAACTCGTTCTATTTATCTTTCCTTTGTTTCAACTCGTAATTGATGCAATAAAAACGTGCGACATGATAACACTGGTCAAATCAATCAAAATTCACCCAACACATAATTCAATTTGAAACACCCCAAAAAATATATATACAACCAATAATCTCCATAATGACAGGTCCCCAAAACACTCACCAAACCCGGAGGATACGAACACCGCGAAGCCCTCTTCGGCATCCCCCCCTACGGAGCCTCCCTCACCCAAAACGTCTTTTACACCGAACAAGACCTCTGCGATGCCAACACAATCGACACTCGGTCCGGATTTCCCATTCGTGCTCAAGACGACAGTGGACAAATGATGCCATGGCCATCCCCCTATATCCTCATGGTGAATCGAGGTGGGTGTACATTTGTACAAAAGGTGAGGAATGCCCAACGTGTCGGTGCGGCGGGAGTGATGATTGCGGATAATACCTGTCTGTGTTCATTTCAGGACGTGTGTCATCCCGATCCTGGACATGATTGTGAGATTCGTGAACCAATCATGGCAGATGATGGGAGTGGGTCTGATATTAGTATCCCGAGTTTTTTAATGTTCAAGCAGGATGCGGATTTGGTCAAGGCGGAACTTATGGCGAATCATGTCGTGAGGATGGAGATGCAGTGGAGTTTGCCTGCCCCGGATGATCGGGTGGAGTATGAGTTGTGGACGACTCCCACGGATACGATTTCGAAGGATTTTCAGAGGGATTTTAAGGAGGCGGCTGTGGCGTTGGGGAATAGGGCGTTTTTTACCCCCCAGATGTATATTTATGATGGGATGAGGAGTGGTTGTGTGAGTTTGGATGGGGAGAATGAGTGTTACAATTTGTGCACCAATAATGGGAGGTACTGCGCTACTGACCCGGATAATGATTTGGATCGTGGAATTTCTGGTGCGGATGTGGTGAAGGAGAGTTTGAGGAGGATGTGTATTTGGCAGTATTATGGGACTACGGATGGAGTTGGAGCGGCATGGTGGGACTATGTCAATGAGTTCATGTACCGATGTGACACTGAGGAGTTCTTCTCTAATAACCAATGCATCAAGGACGCAATGGCTCATGCCAACATTGATGATACCAAGATTGATCAGTGTATGTCTGATAGCGGGGGATTGGATGAAGATGTGGAAAACTCCATGTTGGAAATTCAATTGCAGGCGAAGGATAAGAGTGGTGTGGTCATTTTGCCCGCCATGTATGTCAACCGAGTGTCTATCCGCGGCAGCTTGGAATTCCCCACTGTGTTTAAAGCGATTTGTTCGGGGTATGCTACAGGTACCGCCCCAGAGGTCTGTACAACGTGTGCTACCTGTCCCGATAGTAAGGGGTGCATCTCGAATGGATACTGCGGTTCAAAGAAGTTGCAAGAGTCGGTGTCCACGATGAACATGGTTTATGCCATGGCTGGATTATCGGCGGTGTTTTGTCTATTCAGCTTCATCCAACATCGACGATATGAACGTCAGATGCAAGCACAGGTGAAGGGCATCATTGCTGAATATATGCCTTTGGATCAAAACCAGATGCAGAATACAGCTGTGTCGGATGAAGACGATGTAGAGTTCACGTAGATCAGTTGCTGGGAATTTGTCCGAGCGAGGTTTGTCTAAGAAGCCAATTTAGTTGATAATGATTCATAATTGATCATTTTAAGATTTAAGATGCCCTAAAGAATGCAGCAGGTTTGCCCTCTAGGTTTGCCGCCCTTCTGTCACATACATGAAATGCATTTTGGAATCCGAAAGACCCACACACAGTTTCTCCACATACATTGTCCAGCAAGATTGGTGTTACTCTATCATTTGTTCAAATCAAAATCATTATCAAGTCATATTCAAATTCTTCATTGAGGTTTGTCAGGAACTACTCCTAAACACTGATTATACTTTATCATACATATAGCAAGAGATCATTATGTTTCTTTAGTGGTGCAAATACAAATACAGATACAGATATTTTACAGGATGTATTGGAATTGAAGGAACACTACATCATGTAGATACCATCAGCTGAAGCAAGAGATCTCAGCTGATTCATGTTGGTAACGCTCACTGAGCTTCTCTGTGCGCCCTGGATCGATGAGGCCAATTTTCGAAATCGTCTACTTGTCTCTGCCTCAAATTTCATTCGATCGTACTCTGATTCGGTGTACCAGAGTACATGCCTAGCAACTTTGTGCGTTTCACAGTGGTTTTTGAAAACATAAACCGTGGCATTGTCAGCAAACCTTACTGTTCGACGAGCTCGAAGGATTCGATTTCGATTGTGCGGCAAATCAGTCATGGTTCAGTTCTGGCTTTTCGATCTGTGTCTGTGTCTCTTGCTGTGTGTCTCTTGCTGCTTGAGGATACTGTTTCGCTTGCTGCTTCGTTGGTAATATGATTCGTCAAGCCATCATCTCTGGAAGAGCACCTCCGCGCACGGTACGGTCTTGTCTATTGATCTTGAAACTGCTTCTTGTTGCGTTGTTGCGAACGTCTGAGGTATTTTGAGTGTCGCAGTAAGATGGAGAGTCAATGTCTCATCGTCATTTAAGAGAGAAAATCTGAAGACATATCTAGCCAGGGACGCTGGAACCTGGAACCTCTGGAACCTACAGCATAGCGAGGAGTAACATGGTAGTAAACCCCCACTGACACAACAAATCAGCTATGTATTCCTACAACGCCACAGGAGAATAAGCACCGCCGACTATCTCAACTAAGTACTTCGTTATCTGACGCATTGCATAGAGTTTTCACTTATTCGCGGTTAGAACAGTTCCCCCTTTCGTGTCTTCGGGGCCGAACTATCAATCAACACCACGCCGAGTTGATGACGCACACCAATAATTACTGATCTGATTTATCAAAGTACTTAGCATCGGGATTCTTTTTCGAAACATGAAATAATAAGGAATGATGAGACACTAGAGAGATAGGAGGGCAATTTATTTTTCAGCTGCACCATCTCTTCTACAATTGGACGACATATCAACTTCATGCTAAAAAATGAAGATCATATTATTATTAGGCATGACGCTGCTCCACGCGAGTAGTGGATTGTCTACTGGCGAGATAAACAGTGAAATGCAAAGATTGTTATATATTTATTTTGAAATGGACAGAATAGAGAATGAAATTGACACCAAACTCTTCCTCTATGAGACACCACTGGAATCTAATTGGGTGCCATCAGCTATCTACAAATATGCCGACTTTCGGGAGAGCCTCTACGTCATGGCTACAGAGGGTGTCGCAGGAAAGAAGTTCTACATCGGCGAGGACGTAACAAACGGAC
>JALLBH010000828.1:0-11014 GCA_036940005.1 Skeletonema menzelii
CACTAGAAGCTCTTGATTGCCATATTGCAGGCGTCGCATACGATTAGGACGTAAGGTGCTTAGCTCATTCTTACTTAAGTCGACTTTTTTGCGATTAGTCAGTATGTTTGCGTTTGAATGTTATTGTGATTAATTACTTTCATTATCTTTCATCTCGCCGTATCTTTCTCGGAACCGTTCCAATCGTTCTCTCTCCTTTTGTCTATATGCAATCTCTTTTTGTCGATATGCATCTGCCGCCTCGTCACCATAATCTTTTCTCACATACTCTTCTATTATTGATAGTGAATCTGGAGGTGGCTCTACAGTTGCTTTGAATTTACGATTTTCAACTGGTGCTGTCAGATTCACGTACTCTGCTATCATTATTGGGCTCTCATACTTTTCAGTGCCAGCTGGAGCCAAGGCATTTGTTGGTATCAGATTCAGCATGGCAGTCTTCATAAGGTCCACTTCGTTGATATTCCTATTGCGAATCTCAATTTCAATTTCCTTCATTTCTCCCTCAGCAAGATCTTTGGTTTTGGGCGTTAAAACATTGTTCTTCAGCCGCTGTAAAACTTCCAATTCCTCCTTCATCTGACGATCTAGCTCTCGTTTTCTCCGCACAGCGCTCTTGGCCATTCGTGCGCGCATTTGATGAATAGATATATCGTTGTTATCTGGAACGTCAAAATGCTCAAAGTCATATGAAAGTCCAATCCCAAATGTTTGCTGAACAGCGATCCCAAGCACGTCATCTAGAGTCTTCGCATCGTAGGATTCTTGATGTTTGTTGTATCGAGCTTGGGTAGCGTTTTGTATAGCAGCATCACGATCACGAAAGATCAGAGAAAGCGACTCAGTAATGGAGTCCGCATACGGTATCAAACCATTATCTTGCTTAGTGTCTGTGTTGTTAGTTTTGCCTCTATCATTGAATAATGAATAGGCTCCTTCAGTAGCAAAGTCATCGACACGTAGCGGTTGATCTTTCCAATCATTCATACTCAAAACTGGTGCATGCCCTGTCATGAAGTAGTTTGTCCAGGATCTTACTGTCTGAGAGATTCGTTTGGGTGTTCTCCAACGAAGTTGATACCTCCACTTTACTTCTCTTTCTTCGTCAGTTACTTCTGCCTTGACGTATTCGCCGTGGATCGAATCTTTGAATGTTGTTGCTTCAGAGAGCGATATTGCAGAACATCTAGACAATCGAACTATTCTCATCAATGCGATCAAGTGTGTTATAGGTGCAACCAATGAAAGAAGCGATATTGCAGCAATACTTGGCGAGACACTTCCGTAACTAGCAATAGTTCTCGTTCGTAGGCTTGTGCGCATCACTACTGCTAGATCAAACGCTACTCCTATCGGAAGCCACTTTAAAAATGTAGAAACTCCTCTTTGCATGTATGCAGTTGGACGGCACATAGGTCTTGGTTGGTCATTACGGCGCAGCTCGAACAATAGCGAAGGATATTGGTAGATTGCAGCAGCAGCTCCCAAGCGAGTGAAGAGCCGACAAAGTGCAGGTACAAGCGGAGATCTCAACAGTTGGGAATCAGAATTGATAAGGCCAGCAATCTTTGATCTTTTTGACAACCGTAATAGGCCTGAACACATGGCCACAGCAAATGGAAGGATGATCGCAGAAGACCAATTTTCGGCTATACACAAGACGTAATCACCAACATCTTTGTCTTTTGACCTCTTCTTGGCCAGATCACTCGTATAAAAGAACTTTGGTGCTTCTGACTGTGGTCCTCTTGGCTTGAAGTAGTCTTCTAGTGTTCTTGCCGAAGGGAATCGTCCACCCTTTCCCCATGCCAACATACACAATGGAAATATCATGCCCACCATCCAATGGTGTAAATAACTGAAGTTGGCAAGGAAGTGCGTCGCAGCTATGTGTATCTTCTTAAACCACGTCATATGTTCCCAAGTTTTCAAGAGGTCATAGAATCGTTCACTTGTACGTCCAGTGATGAAAAACATCGTCCATCCACTAATGATGCATATTGTTTTTATCATATCTTGAAGCAATGGTCTTCGATTACGAGCAAATCCATAGTCTAAAATGTACCGTCGTTGTTGCTGTTGTAAATTGCTCATTGCAGATTCCTTTGCCATTGCATTCTTAAGGATTTTGTAGTCACTCTGAAAGTTTCCTGCTTGCCATTTGCTTGTAGAATCACTGTTGATTGATGCATTTCCAATATTTCCGTCATCACTTTTCGCCCTTATGGCGGAAAACGTTTTTATTCTATTGTAGCCTCTTCTTTTATGACGTGTATGAAAATGTAATCTATTAACGCAAAATGAGGAAATATGCTTTTGTCGTTTCTGTTGTATTGAAGAGAAGTGTATCAGTTGAGCACTGGTTGCATGGTTATTGTTGAAACTTCTTCCTTCTGCTACAAACGCAAGCACCAACACACAAGTTGCATAGCTAAGGCTTGAGAAGCATGATGTCTGCGGCCTCATCTGCAGTCGGTGTAGTTTATTGCAAGTCATGTCGGCGAATTAACATGTCGATCTTGGCTTAACGAAGCTGTGTTGATCTGCGTTGATCAAAAAATCCAAAATGCGAAAAGTGAAACAAGAGCAAAAAGGTCGTTTTACGCGTTACTATCACTTGTGAATTCCGCTCCTCTCTCGTACGTAGAAAACCCATACTGAAAATCTGCGGTCAGACCGAAAATGATCATCACCGATCGCCGCCCGCCGCATGCCCTCCGCGCCGCTCTTCACGCTGTTGTCAAACACAACTCCAATAACCTGCTTCGGACCGACCTCCTCCTAAGCAAGTTCTCTCATAGTTCCTCAGCCGCTGGCGTAGTTACTCTTCTATTTTAACATCGTCTTTAAACACCATGGGCGGCCCTCCTTCCGATGACGTCAAGATCGTCATTATGCGTACTACCGGTGGCGAAGTAGCTCCTGCTTCTGCTCTCGCTCCCAAGATTGGTCCTCTCGGTCTCTCCCCCAAGAAGGTTGGAGAAGACATCATGAAGGCCACCAAGGACTGGAAGGGACTTAATGTCACTGTCAAGCTTACCGTTGTCAACCGTCAAGCTACCGTGTCTATGATCCCCTCTTCCTCTTCCCTTATCATGAAGGCCCTTAACGAGCCCTACCGTGACAGGAAGAAGGTTAAGAACATCGTCCACAACGGAAACCTCACCCTCGACCAAGTTATCGACATTGCCCGTCAAATGCACGAGCGTTCCATGTCCAAGAAGTTGGCTGGTACCGTCAAGCAGATTCTCGGAACATGCAACTCTATTGGATGCACTGTGAACGGCGAGAGTCCTCGTGATATCCAGGCTGGAATTGACGATGAGGAGATTGAAATTCCTGAGGAGTAAAGAATTAAACTAAAAGAAAGAAAGAAATCAATATTGTGCGATTGTTGTTGTATTGTTTATGGAGTATCTGTTTCGGGTATCGTAGGAGGCCACCACAGATCCATTTGTATTTCTTTCCTCTCCGTGTTGTGTGCAAAAGATAAAGCATGATAACACAACTCGAGGAAGAAACAAATGCCACCAACTATACAACGTTTCTGTTTTCACAAGCCAGTTTTAATAGTTATATTTGATACTTTGAGTTACTTTCATGTGTTGTGTTCCATGAAACCTATCTCTGACCCAAGAGCAAACAAAGAGTTGTATTACCTGCCTGAAAACAAGCAATCACACAGCCCTGACAAAATGTATTACAATCTATGATTGCAATCTATGAAGCAAACATCAGGTTTAAAAGAACGCTCCTGATGAAAGTTTGTCGTCATCGTGAGCAAAAAGAAGATCTCTCAAAACAAAAGAAATGCATTCGGTGGGATTTGAACCCACGAGTGCGAACACACTCGAACTTGAGTCGAGCTCCTTGGACCGCTCGGACACGAATGCTTGGGGATTTCTGTCTGTTTTATATTACATAAAGACAAAATTTATTGCCAGAAAAAGCAACACCTTCACTTTTACGATAATATCTTCACCAACTCTAGCATACAAGGTTGGGAAAGGGTCAAGTAACACCTAGCCTACTTCGCTCTCTCCAAAATTTCCATCTGTTAGATAGTATGTTAGGGCAACTCAAGATGTAGCTGTCTACTAATTTTGTCTCAAATTATTTGTATACATATTTACTCTACAGTGCTCATATCTTTTGTAACAACAATCATATCATGAAATGCAAAAAGAACCAAGCTGAATTGGTACACCAATACAATCTGAATCATTCCCAATAATCTTGTTTGAAATATGAGACCACAAAGCTCTTGCTGCAATACCAACAACTAGAGGAACAGATTGTTTTAGGCGAAGAGACACGTCTTGTATTGAAACAGTCTTTGTTTTTATTTCTCTTCTCAATCGTTCATCTACAACAGTCGCAACCCCAATACGCTGCAATGACAAAACAAACAATGCCCCAAGCAAACATACTGTTGCTGAATTTTCCCATATGATGGCAAATATTGTGACAAGATGAAAAAATGATGGAATCGTCACTGCAAGATAAAGCCTTGAGTAAAAGAATGATGAAGGAGCATCATTGCATTCTGTTTTCTTCATCTTGCAAGAGACTGACATTGGAGAGTCACTGTTTTGCCTCTTCATTGAAATCTTCACTATTATTGAGGCTGACAAAATAGTAGCAATTGCCATAATGTTCTCCCCTATCATTGATTGAAATAGAACAACGAGCAGCTTTGCCGAGTGCTGCCCAGTCACATCTTCTTCACCCGTCGTTGCAGCATGCCAAAGATAGGTTCGGAACAAAGCAGCAATGAACGAATAATGGAGTAGCTGTTGAAGGCCATCAAATCTGTTGTGATTTTCAGCATTCCTACTCTGTTGTTGCGTGTCTTGTGCACATATCGTAGCAAAGGGTTCTCGATTGTACAATGCGTGTCGAAATGCTTCAGGACGATGCAGCACACAATCCATCACAACGAGCAGCCATTCCCGCTCTATGTAGGGGTCCACATCATTTCCACATCCCTTGCACGTGGTTAATTGAATAGATCCAGGAGTAGAATAAACTTTGTAGAGAGATGATGTGGGTGAAGTGCAGCTGGTGCAAACATATCTCATTTTACACGGAAGGCCAACCAAGCAGCTTCTTCTTCTCTGCCGGTAAACTACGAACTATTTGCAATTCTTCGCCAATAAGTATGATCTCAACCTCAATCAAATCAGCAGAAGACTATTAAGAAGTAATCTCCTGCCGGCTGCCGGTAGAGAAAGCATTATTATCTAGGAGTAATACTTTGTATGTAAGTAGGAGTACAATATTCAATTTCAAATCATTTTGAAAATTTATGAAATAGGTTAGGGTAGGAATTAGTATAGTAGTAAACGTCATCAACCTTCCACCTCCACCCTTTGCTATCATTTTCCATCGATAAGTAGGGCTCGAGGAATGGTGCCAGATTAGATGCTATATAGAGGCATTTTGAATTTTGCATGCCACAGCGCTCCTATCCCTGTTCTGTTGGCTGCTCTGGTGGCGGTGGTAATAATAATTATTTCCACGCTAAACACAAAAGGGTCACCATGTCTGAGAGGTCCACCACCAACACTCCTCGCTTGGTGCATGTAACTCTATTTTCAACCTTGTTCGCCGCATCGAGTTGTTCTGCCTACACTCCAAATGCACCTGCGGCGAGTAGATACTTGAGAGAGATGGGGAAACTTCTACGTGATCCTCACCTTCAAGCAGCACCGGCTCAGACAATAGAACCAAAAACTACTAAACATGACACATCAACATCGTTTGAAGACAATTCACCAACATCTGTATCCTACCATCCTCAACCACCAAGCGGCGAGCCATATGATGGGTTCAGCTCTGAATCAGATTTATTTGATGCCCTCAATCAACATATAGAAGCGCTTGATAGGCAAATTAATACTTCCACAACAGGACGAAGTGATGACGTGATTGATGATAACTTACCTCAGCCAGAATTGGAATACGAATACACAACTTATGATGATGCAAATGAACCGATGTCATCATCACCGATGTATAATCATGAATCGCACGAAGCAGATCTCTACAGTATAGACTATGGAGATGGAACAACCGAATACTACTACTCAGCACCTCCAGAAGAGGATTCCTTTGAAACACATGAATACTATGAAACTACCGAGTATTATCAATCACCTCAACCTACGTACGATGACACTGAACAATATGAAATAGAAGAGCCCTACGATACTATTTACGCCGAGTATTCTGAAATGGAATCAGAAGCCCAACAACAAGATGATGAGTACCGTAATGAGCAAATCCAGGAAGCTTCCTACGAGTACTATGTGCCAAAAGACAAGGTAGAGGAACTTGCCATTCAAAAGAGGAAAGGCATTCCCCAACTGCCAATCACAAATGATCCGTTTCAGTTGCTTGGCTTGGATTATGACAATCCTCCCAAGACAGAGAAGGACATCAAACGCGCATTTCTCAAAATGGCTAAGAAATATCATCCTGATGCCGTCTCAACTGACGCTACACAAGAAGAGAAAGATGCAGCATCGCAAGAGTTTACAAGGATAAACAGTGCTTACCGGGCGGTAAAAGAAATGCTAAAACAATTTGAAGCAGACAAACAGTTCCACGATGATCTGATAACGACAGGAGGAGCAGGTGGGTCAATGTATGATCGCCGGACTGCCCACATACGCAAACCTTTCTCTAGAGTGAACGGTGATTTCGATTCATCATATTTCTCAGGTCATGGTAGTTCTGCAAAGCATAGAAGTCGGGCCGACCTAGAAGCAAGTCGAAGTTTCTGGGGACGACGGAAACCGAATGCAAATCAGTATGGAGAATCAAGAACTCCATTTCGCTATCGACAAAATGTCGGAGACTCTTGTCACGTTGGGGTAAGCTTTCCTCCATTTTCTAACTTTTGAGAGATTCACAGATAATGATAAGTATCACTTAATATTAAACTACAGCATGTTGCTCTTGATCTGACTGATGGTACAAATAAATTACCCGTATATTTCAAAATGTTCTCCATTAGCGAGCCTTTGTTCCAAAGTGCCACCGTGTGGGTTACGTATATTGGATTCAATAGCTTGCTCCAAGAATCTCACGATCTCGAATATGGTTGGACGCTCTTCGGCATCGTAAGTCCAGCACAACGAAATTGCTTGTGCCAGGACTTCAGAACTGAAAGTTTTGTAAAAGATATCATCTATTGGCATCGTAACACCTTCAACAATGTTTCTAATTGTTTCAGATAGATCATATCCTTCCCAGACCGTCACACCGGTCAACACTGTGTAAAAGACATCAGGCTGCGGGTAAGTATGGGTGAAGATGCAAAATCACAAGTTTCAATGAAAATAGGCGAGTCTGTATTTACCTGTGTAAAAGACATTGCCTAGACTGAAGACGTCTACCTGCTCTGTTAATCCTGCATCGACATTCTCTTCAGGCGCCCGTAACGATCCATCGGGAGACATGCCGTTCCTCCACTTACAATACTCTTCTTTTTTGGTGTCATACAACAACGGTTCTGCACGATTGAAGTCCACAAGCTTTATCTTTCCATCTTTCCCTCTAATTAATAAGATGTGCAAACGCGTGTGAGCAAACTAATTATGAGCGACAAGAAGACGATGTCAAAAGCGAAATACTAACCTGAAGAATTGCCCCAGCTGAATGTCTACATTGACTATAGGTCCATCCGTATTGCCGTGCATGGCAGCCACGCATTTTGCCATTTCAAGAGCAATTTCAAGCTTCTCTTCCCAAGAGACATGATCATTTAAAGGAAGATCCAAGTATGGGTATTCATCCGGTTCATGGTGTAGCTTCTTTGGTGTGTTGCCCAACGTAGGAGAGACGTAGTCCTCGATGTCTATTGGGGTGAACTCAGTTATTGATGATGTGCCACAATAGGAAAAGATGCTTGCAGCCCGTGGAGAGGGCGTCAGTAGCTCCATCACGTTTGAATCTATTCTCATGTATTCAACAAGGCCCAAATAGGTATACTTGTCGGCCGGATTATAACCCCATCCACGAGACCGTACCTCATCGTCTTCGGCAAAGCCGAGTGCTCCTGATTCCTCTTCCAACTGTTGCATAATTTTGAAAACAACATCATCCCATTGATTTTGCGCTCCTTCTTCGTTCGTCCTGATATTTTCATCTCTACCAACAATCCGTTCCAACAAGAATGCATGCCGAAAGTAACCAGCTCCCAGAAATTTGGATAAGAGTACATTTTCTTTCGAGAGCTGCTTTCTGTTCTTCCACCGTCTCGAGTAAACCTCCTCCCCAAGCAGCCATGTATATCCACTGGCAAGAGAATGCAATTCGTTACACGTAGGATGATTTCCTCGATGAAAGGCAGGGCGGGTACAAACAGTCTCTTCTTTTCCTTCGGTGCTATGCCAAAAGTCATACCCCCGACCAGAGAGTGGATTCGGTTCTTCTCCATGGCTCTCTTCCTCTTCTTCATACCATTCATCATCTGCGTGCGATTCTTCTTTCTTATATTCACTATAAAGTCCCATCCCATGAGTTCCTCGCACAAAGTCATCATCATATGAATAATAAACGTCCAAGCTATCATCGTCATTGATGTAATGTGGTGCATTTCCATCTTCATCGAGGGCATCAAACGCACCAAATGTTGCTGAATGTTGTACGGGTGCAATCATGTTATCATTGACAATAGGGGAAAACATCTTCAATGCACTTGCAGTTCCGTACCTCATTCTTTCTGCACTGTAGATTGTGTCATCTACAAAGGCATATCCGCGTTTCGTAATTTTCTTCTTCTTTGCCTCGTACGTGTCAAGATATTTCCGCTTATATGTACTACCCCGAAACATGCCTTTGTATTCTACCTTTGCAGTATTCTGTGAGTGATGCACAGTTGGATCTTGGTAGTAATAGTCATCGAGATTTGACTCGTAATACGCATAGTCGTCATCTCCTCTACGATACAGCACAGGCGAGAAGAAAGGCATTTTGTGATGTCTCCATCTTTCGACCCACTTTGGTAGTGCCCAGATAGAACTATCAGTTGGATGATGCGTGCCTGCTTTCATTATTACTGGTGCGTTTGGTTGTGCCATACTTCTACGATGAACTTTGGACTTGTGGGCAGAGTGAATAACTGAAATTATCTTTGCAATAGCCGCAACAATGAACAAGATGTCGACAGTCCTCAATTTTACCTTTCCAAATTTCGCACACATATTGCTTAACTTTGTCAAATGGGCCTTCTGATTTCGTCTAAATAACCTGCCCTTCCGTTTGTCCTTTCGACTCTTCTGTTGTCCACCATCGTTGTCTTCGTCACTTCTTGTTTGATTGGAATTGTAAAGTCGATGGTTGAAGTCTCCGCCGTATGACGCAGTAGCCGAAGATGACGACGGCACATTATTAGGGTGATTGTTCCGCCGTCTCCTCGTGTTTGACGTCTCAATAGCACCGCCGCTCATTTCTGATCATGCTAAGTACTGTTGCTTATGTTTCTCTTCATTGGCATTGCAAAATAAACTCACACTTCTTGAGATTTTTGTGAGAGCTCCTAGCTAAATTAACCCCCCGGGGGATACTTAAAAAAAAATTTTCAGCTGGACGAGATCCCTCATACTAATTCTCTAACTAACTTCTACAGAGGATATTGGGGAATAAAAGTTGGAATCTTGATCTTAGGGGATATATTGCTAAGGGATCTCATCTCGATACATAGATCTCGATGTAAGTATGTGTCTGGTCTGGTCTGATAGGTAGGTAGGTAGGTACCTAATATCTAGAGGGTAGTACGTATGTACGTCTCCATCTCGCAGCGAGCCCCACTTCAGCCCAGGCCAGCTTTCGCTTTATCACGCTGAACAATTGCGGTATCATTGACAACGAGAAGAAGTTTGGTCGATCCTCTACGTCTAATATTCATCAACTTCATTGTCGCACTATTTGGACACGTGTTCTTAAACGGGATCATCGATATTGACCACAAATATTCATGATGTCTCTTTTCACCCGGACCTCTAGATTACAAACATCACTGCTAAATCAAGCAGCAGCCAAGGCGGCAAGAAAGATAAACACCGCCTCAACTGGACAATTCAATTTGCATACTCCATACGCATCAAATTCTTGGTCAGCAATCAGATTTGCAAAGTTTGATCCATTGCTTTCACTGCGAAATTTGTTACCTCAAAACAATCAGGTTGGAGCCATCACCATTGCAACCAATACATCAATAGTAGGCAACCTGCAGTCTCTTCTTCGTGACTTATCGACATGGTTAATTAAGCGAACATTCCAACCATCTATAATCAGGAAAAGACGTAAGCATGGATTCTTAAGGAGACAAGAGAGTGTTGGGGGGAGAAGAGTGCTGAAGAGACGGGCAGCCAAGGGACGTATCCGATTGGGAGGTTCATGAGCGAAACAGGTAGAGGAAGGGAGGTACCAAAGGAACAAGTATCTAATTAATCAACTGTCAAGAGTAACAGTGAGCGATAATCCAAGTTAGTCATCAGTAATAGATAGATAATAAGATCAAATCATTCTGATTTTGACTAACATTTAATTTCTAAGTATCTATATCTCTACGAGACATAGCATTTTGGGGGGTTGCATCAGAATGCAGATAATTTAATTCATCATGCAGGAAGAATTGTCTCTATTTACAGGGAGATAGACCAAAAGTGGCAGCCACTAGTTATCAGTGGTAACACAGCACTATATCTCCCCAAACAGCGTAGTCGGCGGTTGACATTACGATGGAAAAAATAATGGTTACACCACACCTCATCAATCTGTTTTCATTTCTTAGTTGTCACCCTCACAGACGAAGGAGTTTTGAGACAAGATAAGAGCAACAATTAAACCTGGCATTGGAGATAAAATAATGAGAGAGGGAACTGTTAGTGACGGGTACAGCCAGGCGAGGACAACACACGCGCATTTGCAACAAATTTGCACTTACCATAAAGTCCCAAAGCCTCTGCGAAAATAAGAATCAAAATCATACCAACAAATAGCT
>JALLBH010000829.1:0-11536 GCA_036940005.1 Skeletonema menzelii
ACTACAAGCACACGTAACACAAGATGGGTTTCTTCTTTGGTTGAAAGGGCGGATTTTAGAAAATCCTGTAGTTATTAGATGATGGATATTACATCACATCATCATTCGTTGAGTAACGATAAGGTTAAGCAACTTAAGAACGCTCTCCACGGATACGACGGGCGAGCTGAATGTCCTTGGGCATGATGGTAACACGCTTGGCGTGGATAGCACACAAGTTGGTGTCCTCGAAAAGACCAACGAGGTAAGCCTCGGCGGCCTCTTGGAGGGCAAGAACGGCGGATCCCTGGAAGCGAAGGTCACTCTTGAAATCCTGGGCGATCTCACGAACGAGACGCTGGAAGGGGAGCTTGCGGATGAGCAAGTCGGTGGACTTTTGGTAACGACACCTTTCCTCCGGTAGACTTACGGGCGGTTTGCTTGGTACGAGCCATTTTGGGATATGATGTATGTTGTTTAGATGAACTAAAATATGAGCACAGTGTGGGTGCAAAACGGAAGATGTGAAGGTGGCATGGCTCGTCAATGGGAGTCCACTTGGATTGAGACCAAGAGACTGATTTACTATTCCTACGTTGGTCCTACGGAGAATGGCTGGCGCGGTTCCCATTGTGCAATTAATTGGGAGCTTGTCATGCGCCAGAAAATTAGGTGGCTTACAGAAGTGCTACTTTGGAATCAGTACGAATTTTGTTGCTTTAACTGGGAATTTCCCAATAGGGACCGAGCCGCTTTTTCTCGACGTTCCACGAAAGTCCACGTAGGAATTAGTAATTAAACAACACATCACATCCGAGCCAAACTCAACTTTTTTGCGATTTCATCGCGTTTCTCACCGACGTTGCTCTCATAAAACCAATTACGGTTCACTCATCATCTCACCCAACTAATCAACCATGTCCGGAAGAGGAAAAGGAGGCAAAGGTCTCGGAAAGGGAGGCGCCAAGCGTCACCGTAAGGTCCTTCGCGACAACATCCAGGGTATCACCAAGCCCGCTATCCGCCGTCTCGCTCGTCGTGGTGGTGTCAAGCGTATCTCCGGTCTCATCTACGAAGAGACCCGTGGTGTCCTCAAGGTCTTCCTTGAGAACGTCATCCGTGACTCTGTCACCTACACTGAGCACGCCCGCCGTAAGACTGTCACCGCCATGGATGTCGTCTACGCCCTCAAGCGTCAAGGAAAGACCCTCTACGGTTTCGGCGGATAAATTTCCTGCCGTTACTTTGTAACATGGCGGCATTGCTGCTAAATCACAACTGGATATTATAATATCCACCCAACATTCAAAGAACGAAACCTTGTGCAATTATTAGTTGTTATTCTCTCTTTCTTCTGCAGGTCCTATACACCACCTCCCGTCATTGCTTCCATGGTACATGTACCTACCGTCATGTCAAGCCAACCGATGACTCTTCCTCGGTCGAGTGTCATCTTCTAGAGAGTATCCTAGAGAGCTGCACCGACCAGCCATCACCGTGTCTCCTTCTGCGGTCATGTCCTCGTGACCACTCAGCCCAACAACATCAACGTAATTACAAGAAGTATTAACAACGGAATAGCAACCCCCAATGGGAACGTTAAAATAAAAGTTCTATCCTCAATCCATTGCTCCAATTTCAAACGATCAACCTTCATGTGCTGAGTGATTGTAGTTTTTTACCACCTTCTGCTTCAGGACTTGTACCATACATAGTATGAATTATGAATATATTGCTTAGAATACTCTATTATGTATCTTTCCATCCAACTTTTGCATTGTGTGATGTACTTAGATACACCATCTAACTTATCCTTCCATGCAAACAACACCACGGTCACGAAGCTCCCTATTATCCACAAGCCAGGGGAGACCTCTTCCACAACAAATTGATCCAACTCGAATTTCCCTTTCTTTCAATTTATCAAGAAATTCAACAATGTACTTTGACGCTAATTCCTTCTTACCATTCGAAATTTCTCCAGGTGGTGCTCCAAACATTGAAAATCCGTGATCAGGTGGGTACAACTGAGCAATAGCTTCCTTTCCCTGATCAATCGTTTTGAATAGGACCGCATGCACGTCATGAATCATCTCTTCCTCGGTGCTAAACCTTGCCATTGCAGTGAGCCTTACAATATCGTTATCATCCTCAACACAGACCACCGTTAAACCCATATTGATACTATTTGGCTCTGGAAAATATTTGCTCCGCTTTCCGACTCTTACCACTTCATCAATCCATAAATCTGAATAATGTTCCATTTCCTTCACAAATTCTTCGTCGTTCATCAAGCCCCATGACTTCAACATTCGACAGAATACAGCCCCGGTGGAGGCGGAACGAGCACCTTTACACACGGATTTGTGTTTTTTCCAATCAGCCTTTTGGCAGTCTACTGTGCAATATTTTGCAAATTTACAACCGGAACATCGCTTTGTACTGACGGCCTTCTTACCGCACTTGAAGCAACCCTTTGCTTCTGCTAGAGTATCGAGTATCTCATTGCTGCGTGCAACGTAGAAATCGTTGTTGAACTCAGGCATCTCTGGTGGCGGCGGGTCGGCTCCCAAGAACAGCACAATAACAACGACAACAAACAAGGAGGATAGATGAACCTAAAAAAAAGGGAAAAGGCAGGAAAAGGAAAAGATCCTTCTCTTCTTTGTAGTCAACAGATAGACAGACAGACAGACAGAAGATGTCTTCTATTCTTGCCACCATCACCTAAGTAGAGGTATCATGACACCTAAGTATGTACTTACCTCTTGAATAGGAGGTGTAATGTCTTCACCAAAGAATAACTCTTAAGTACTACTACTACCATAGGATCAATGATGTTGACAAAGATTCAATTCAACCCTATCCATCATCTACATCATCATTTCCATAATAACTTTTTATTTCTTTTTACCTCCCTCTCTTTCTATTGAACCCAATCCAAACCATCCGCTGCAGCCTTAGCCTTCGCCTGCTTCCAAGCCGGTGGATTATCATCAATAAAATCATGAAGAGCCCTAACACACTTATCCGCCACATCCTCCACACTCATCCCCTCCTCAATCTCCACCGTAACATCGGCTTGTTCGTATCGTTCTTTTCGCTCTTCCATTAATGTCTTGAGTGTTTCCAATGGATTGTCCGTTTGTAACAATGGTCGATCGGTCCCTTCAATACGCTTCATAATCACTTCTGGATCTACCTTGAGATACACCACCAAACCAGTCTGCAACTTGCTCCAATTTTGATTGCGCATGACCAATCCCCCCCCAGTCGAAACTACGATACGGACATGGGCATGGACTGAATCCAATACCTGTGCCTCGGCTGTACGGAATGCTTCTTCGCCCTCTGTCTCAAATATTTCTGGTATAGAAATACCCGCGGCACGTTCAAGGATGGTATCAGTATCAAGGAAATTGTAGGTGCCCATACGTCGTGCGATAATGTCCCCGATGGTGGATTTGCCGGACCCCATCATCCCAATGAAGTAGATGTTACATCCCCGAAGTCGGGGGGAGAGAAGACGCGCCGGATCGACTTTGAGGGAGGAGCCATTCTCTCCATCGGTCGATTGGAGGAGGGCGGGGTTTTTGTAGGGGTTTTCGACGCCCGGGTCGGCTTCGTCGGAGGTGGGGTCTTCCCATTCGAATCCTCCGGCGCGTAGAACTACTGGTGGAGCAGACCGAGACTGCTGTATTCTGAGGGTGGCGAGGTTATTTCTATTTATTGGTGAGGGGGCGAATGAGAGGGCCGACCCGATGAGGAGGGCTAGTAGGAGGGAGAGTCGTTGTTGGTGCGTCATCATCATGGTCATGGAAGTGAAAAGTGGAAGTGGAAAAGTAGGTGAAAAATAAAAAATGGCGGGACAGCGTCATCCACTCAAAAAAATTGGAAGATGATGGGATGAAGACTGGATGAAGAATACAATAGACAGAAGCTTCCGCTACCGTACCAATACACTGACGACCACGCTGAAGAACAGCTATAATTGGACTCGTGTTTTTCTATCAGCTTGCTACTCTAAGTGTTCAGAAAGCCAAAGTTTAAATGGCTGCAGCCCAACACATTTCCTAACACACATACACGAGACGAGACATCAAAACTTTCGAAAACTGCAAGCCGTCTTTTAAGAATGAAAATGCCAACCAATCCTCCAAATAGTACATCAGCAGCTTCTGCTGCTGCTGGCTACAAAATGATGGCATTGCTATCCATCCTGCTCTTATCAAGCAGTAACTGCATTGCCTTCTCGCCACCTACACTAACGACCAGCAGATTACAACGAACATCACTCGGCTCTACAAAGCAGCCACGAAAACAACAGCAGCAACAACAACAGGGAAACAACAACAACGACAACAACAAAAAGCGTAAACCAAAATACAATACAATCGCCGACATGATGAAAGCCATGGAAAAAAATCCCAATGAATTCCTACAATCCAGTGCTGGAGCTCGCGCAGTCAATGCCAATGGTAGATTCATCGATACGAAGAAGAAACCAAAACGTACACGTGCCAAGGTGGAACGACCGAAACAAAAGTATATTTATAAGAGTCAACGTGCTGCTTTGGAGATGGATCAGAAACGAGGAGTAGGAGGAGGATCAGCCAATAAGAGGAATGATGGGGCAAGTATTCGAGATCCAAACATGTACGATGATAATGAAGAAGGTGATGATGACACGGAGGAACAATCAAATCCATCGTCCAGACCAAATCAGCTTCTAGATCCAAGACAGCAGCAACAACTTTTAGTGCAACAGCAACAACTGAAACAATTGGAATTTGCACGTTCTTTAGGGTTAAACCCATCTCAATCGTTGGCAGCGGAACCTATTGTTGGAAGTAGTGCAGAGGATGTTCCAGAAATCGTGGCATCGATCCGCGTTGATGATGATGCGAGTAGTATTACTTCGAATAGTTTTGCATTTGTGGTTTATAAACCGGTTGGATGGAGTATATTGGGTGGGAATGAGAAGAAGAAGAAGAAAAGGGGGCAGCAGCAGCAGCAGCAAGAGGTTGGTGAAGTTTCGGAAGGTGTTACAACCACGTCGTCTTCAGCTACCGCCAAGAAATCAAGTAATGTGAAACGTGTCAAGGCATATGACGAAGAAACAGATGAATTTGGATATGTTGAATACAACGAGGATGATATTCTGGCTGTATTGACCCCAGAAGAACGTGCTCAATTGATGAAAGAGGGAGGACTAAATCTCGTCGATGATTTTGCAGATGTGGCCAAGGGTGCATTGGCTGGTGCGGAATATGATGACGAAGATGAGTATGATGAATTCAGTGATGATGGATCGAAGAAGCGAAAGAAGAAGAAGAAAATGAACGATGGTGGAAGTAGCTCTCCTTCTGCTGCTTTGGCACCATCATTTCCAAGGATGCAAGCCAACATTGATACCCCGTCAAGACCATCACTTGTCAATTGGCTCAAACAACTCAAGGCAGAAGAAGGTACTCCCATCAAGGGTGGGAAGAATTGGGTGGCTCTTGCCGGTGCCACTGAAATTGATGACTCTGGCCTTGTGTTGCTCTGTCCTAAGGATAGGACAAGGGCTCTCCACGTCGATCGGTGTGGATATACTGCCATTGTGGGTAATGGAAAGAAGTTAACGTCTCGGTCCAAGTTGACAAAGTTGATCAAAGCTGCCGAGGCTGGTGGTGGAGAAGTTTGTGATGGTTCTACTGCCAAGATTGAAATCCTCGCTCGTCTGAAGAAGGGGAGGGATGTTGATCCTGTACTTTCGGTGGGTGTTGAGTTCCCCGATGGTTCATCGACTTGCTCTCACGCCGTGTTGCTTTGTCAGGATCGCCTGGGAGATGGCGTCCGTGGGGATGAATCGGCGGATCCAATTGATCGTAGAGCTGCGAGACGTTTGGTCCATTGTAATTCCATGACTGTTTCGAGTCTGACTTGCTTGGATGATGAACCTGTTGTTTTGGAGTCAAATCCTGCATTGCCTGATGATATTGCCATTTATGCCAATCGAAGAGATGGGGCAGAGTTCCGGAAGGGATCTTATTTAGGGAGACAGTCTGGTTTGGCTCAAAATAAACTCACTAATGCCTATCGTGAGATAAATGGTGCCTCGGACGGCTATCCAGGCTGGATTGTAGATCGATACGACAAATGGTTGTTTGTTCAGCACGAGGAAGGGCCAATGACAGTTCGAGGACCGCTTCCCTCTTTGCATGATGGTTACACAAATGGCGTTTACTACCTCCCCACCAAGGTTGATAGAAGCGTGATGGGCGAAGCGCAAGTCAAGCCGCGGTTATTAGAAGGACAATCGGCACCAGCGAATATGCCAATCGTAGAAAATGGCGTCACTTACCTAGTGAACCTTGGAGAGTCATACTCAACGGGTATTTTCTTAGACCAGCGCATTCAGAGGGCATGGCTTGCCGAGAATTGTAACGATGAGACGAGGGTGTTGAATTGTTTTGCGCATACTGGTGCATTCAGTGTTGCTGCAGCGACTGCAGGCGCATCTACTGTGAGCTTGGATTTGGATAAGAAGTGGTTGGATAGAATACGACCACAAATGAAGGCAAATGGAATTACAGAGTGGGATGGGAAACATGATTGTATTTATGGTGACTGTTTTGATTGGCTTGCAAGACTTGGAAAGAGAGGTGAGCAATTCGATATTGTTATTCTAGATCCTCCCAGCACCAGTGTTGGCAAGAAGAAAAGGAGATGGAGCGTGAAAAATGACATGGATGAACTTGTCACGATGGCTGCTGCTCTGGTAAAAAGAGGTGGTCTACTATTCACAACTACAAACTCTGCAAGTCTTCGTCCGGAAAAGTTTGCAAAAATGTGTAAGAAGGGACTTGTCGATGCGGGTATCCCAGATGCCAAATTAGAACGGATCTCTCCAATGCCATTAGATTTCCCATCTATCGGGGCCCAACCAGTAACCAACTTTGCGTGGAGAATACCAGAATAAGAATGACTATAAATACATGGCATTTTTCACACTTTCAGGTGGCTTAGTCTTATATCTATCCACTTGCCAAATCAATTGTATTCTCAAGAGATCCAGAGTGCTAGAGTACAGTCAATCGTCAAGCATGTGAGAGAGTGAATGAATGAGACTTTTCCTTCCTGCTCTTCATTGATCTACTTTATATTCAAAACAAACTATAATGCTTTAGAATACTTACACATAGAGCGGTCCCGAGCCAATACAAGATTCAACATGCTCTCCGCTTTCTTGGATCTGGCTCTATGGGAGTAGTACGGCAGATCTTCGATTCTAATGTCGTTTCCAAATCCCCAAACTGCGTTATAATGAACGATTTTACACTCTCTCCTTTTGCATGAGCGCCCCTATAAAGAGAGACCAGCACGGTAAGATTTTTCATGTTCGACAAAATGCAATGAAACCAGAGCCGAAGTACTTACCATTCACGATACTTTTTTTCAGCTAGTAAAAAGTAGGGAAGTGATGAGTTTCCCTCGTCCTCGCCCTCGCCACTTTCTAACATAAAGTGACCTGCGAGCTCACACGCCAATGCCTNATGAGTTTCCCTCGTCCTCGCCCTCGCCACTTTCTAACATAAAGTGACCTGCGAGCTCACACGCCAATGCCTCCTCGTGCAGAAACTTGTGCTCCTTCGCAGACAATATGGCAGCATCATAAAAACGCTTTGCAGAATCAAAATCCTCCAGATAAAAACACTGTTCAGCTTGCAGCAAGAACAATTTGTTCTCGAAATTCCACAACGAGCACTGTGCGTAAGACCTCATTTTCTGGATTGCCTTTTCTCCACGATCAAACCAAGTCACTTCCATCGTCGTGCGAGCAATCCAAAAGTTTATGAGACCCCCATAAAACACATGCATAGAATGACTGATCAATATTGAACTAAATGGCAATTGCTGGATTGCATCGTATGCTACGGCGAGCTGCTTTACCTCGTTGTACTTTCGGAACATAAAACCAACATACATTTTGTTGAAATGCACAACCTTTAATAAGTGCAAGTTCGTCTCGCTCATTTTTCTCTCAAATTCTGATTCGGTGTCTGATCTGCTACCCAGAATGATGGGAACGTCCTCAACATTGCCGATCATTGCTAGTACCGTTCTGTATATAGGGAGAGTATGTATTATCCAAACAGGCGTAGAATGGGATGACATCAGACGTAACGTGTCATCACCGGTGTTTTTCACGAGTGAAAGGTGTGCTCCACTCCAGAATTTACAAATTACAATCATCGAAAGGCTGAGCATGGCATCACTAATACCTCCCTCCAACAAACCATACTCATGGCAACGGCCTATCACGTCAATAACACTTTGTAATGGCTCGACGTACCCCATGACTTGACTACCCACAAGAAGCACTCCACCCATACAACTTCTCGCACTTAATTTTTCTGCCAGCTTGATGGCTGTTTTCACGTATCGATAGCCAGTGAGAATATCACCACGACAGGCGAGAAAGCTTCCATACAACACAAATCCTAACGGTGATAAGTCATTCATTCCATGACGAAGTGAATATTGGACCATTTGCAGAAAAGCTTTTGGCTGAGATTTTGGGTTTATTTGGAAGAGACAAGTTTGTGTCCTTGATAGAAACTTCATTGTCATCAGTTGAGTTCGATCGGTCATCACAGGCAGACTCAATAACTGTTCGTCGGTGTATTCGGCTAGCATCGATTTGGTCTCCATCAACAGAGCTTCTAGATCCCCAGAAAGCACTATACCTAGTTCTTTCAAGACAAACAATCCTTTTGTAAGTGCCTCCCCAACATGTGAAGCGGTCAATAACGAACGAGTACAGGTGTACATTATCTCGAGTTTGTCCTCAAATGATTGTGCGTTGTTCGAAACTTCTTCAACAAGTAGCTTCACCCTGTTGTGATCGCCATTTGTTAGGGCGCATTTAGCTGACAACTCGAACAACTCCAAACTCAAATCATAATTATCTTTCCAGTGGTGCTCCAGCAGAAAAGATATCCCATGACGTAAATACGACGATGCAGCTTTGAAGTCTGACATCTCCATTGCCTTCTTTCCAGCTTTCAAATTCAACGCAGCTACAGTATGACTCTGACTTGGATCTTCAACGGTGGCAGGACCTCCAAGATTCAGCTGATTCACAGCTATAAAGAGGATATTAGCGGAACCTTCTGCAATCGATAGTGAGGCCAGAGAGAGTCCATAAGTAAAGTGAAGTAGTCTCCTGACTCCATCTTCCATCATGTTGTAAGTAGCCTCTTGGATACGGTCGTGACTGAAACGATACTGACCGTTGACTATGTCAAGCAGGCCTTTCGTTACAGCCACATCGAGGTTCACACAGATATTCTTCTGTAGAGCCCTCTCCAACGTGTTGATGAAAGATATACCTGCAGATGCTCCAAAACATGACAAAATGCACAATGATGATTGTACATCTTCGGACAGCTCCCTGATCAAGTCATTCAGAAACATGGCGACATCATCGGGCATCTCCCGACACTCGATCTTCTCTATCTCCCACTCCCATCGGCGCCGGATTAAGCTTGGACGCAAGAGGCCTTCTTTGCTGAGAGAAAGCATCAGTCGAGAAATAAAGAGTGGGTTCCCTCTTGTTTTGTGGTAAATAATACTAGACAAAGAACGAGTAAGACGTGGTAATAGACACAAAGTCTCCGAGACCATTGTGTTGATGGTGTGCTCGTTCATCAAATCAAGTTTGATGTTTGTGCAGACTACACTGGATTTCTCAACAGAACGAAGCAGCTTCCAAACGGGGTGCCCTTCTTTGATCTCTCCTTCACGACAGCAACCCAAAAAGAAAAACCGCTTGTCGTGGGATGAGATACTTGCTGCAATTAAGAGATGATTGACTGCCTCGATGGATGCTGCATCTGCCCACTGCAAATCATCAAGAAATAAAGTGACGGGGGCAGAAAATGTACTGGAAATCACATCTACAAATTGGCATAACAAGTACTGCAGCCTCTTCTGGGCGTTGTCGCAGTCTTCGTTGAAATTGATAGGAGATGTTTCAGGGCCCAGAATGGATGCCAAATTCGGTATGAGCTTGGTCAAATGAAGTACATCCCTTCCTAGCGACGATCTCAGTTTTGACGCTAAAACTCCCGAAATAGACGAGGGCCCATTATCATCCAACAAAATGCCGCAGTAGTCATTGAAAGCAGATGCGAACGCACTGAACGGTGTCCCTTGCTGCAATTGATCGAATTTTCCTGATAGCATAATACCTCCTGCCGCCAACACGTGCTTTCCAAATTCATACCCTACCAGCGACTTCCCAAACCCAGAGGTGCCAGAGATTGTCACTATCTCACTGCCTCCCGACATCGAACGGCGGTATGCGTCTTTGACTGTCGATAACTCTGCACTCCTACCAAACACAGTGCCTCCAAATTGTAAACCGGTTATTGACAATTTTCCCATGTCTTGGTCGTAGAGATAAATTGCGGGTTTATCCAGCATCAGCTGCAGATCATCCCTCACCTCCGACATTTTATGATATGAGTCCTCACCACTAGGATTACCATCGGCGCAATCAATCATGTTGGCAACCAAGTCACACAAAGATACAGGAAGGCATTTTGCCCTCAACGGTTCCAATGACACGTCACAAACTTTGTAGTCGCAACTTTGTGTTTGCCTCTTACGTGGATTTTCAGAGTTATCATCGGAGGAAAGATTGAATTCATCAGGAATGAAGTCATAAAATATACTCCGTTCAGCAGCAACATCAACAATATTATGTGATTCGTCAACATCATCAAGGTGAAGAAAATCCAAGTTTTCGGATATTATCTCTTGTGATAACTCTTGAGATGACTCTTCTTCTTGGGACAATTCTTGAGTGCCATCTTTAGATGCCCCTCCTCCTGTATGCTGCTCTATTTCGGGGGGTCGTTCCCCCCCTGATAATAATTCGTACAAGACAATACCAAGTGAATAAATACGCCGCATACCATCTTCACTTTGTCCCTTAGAACCAGTTACGTTGCCTGATATGTTTAAGAAGTCTGCCCTTATAATCTTGCTGGATCCATCGAATTCAGCGCGATCTGACGACAAATGTACCTGAACTTGATCCGACCAGTTTGTCCCCGGTGCAGGCAGCGAAGGAGAAACTTCGTCGTAATCATGGTTGCTATTTGCATGGTCGCCCTGCAAAGCGATGATATCCTCTGCCTCGCATATTCCGTGAGCCAATGAACGTGCCACCCTCAGCACCGACATTAAGTACTCCTCCGAGCACAACGCCATCTGCTTTCGAACATTTTCCGGCCATTGAAGAGAATGATCAACGTCGGGGGAGGCGGCGGCGAGATTGGAGAGATCGACCTCGTCTATGGCACGGCGGATCCACTCTGAAAGAAGAAATGTTGTTTCTGCGGTGCTGCTCGACATAATATTAATTTTATTACCCTACTTCTACATAAGTAGATATTGGGATAGACCCTTTTAACGGAGCCCCCTTTTCTTTCCCGCCATTTTTTTGGGGCCCGCTACGATTTTGCCACACTTTGTTAGTGATTTTAGTTAGAGTAATGCC
>JALLBH010000830.1:0-11355 GCA_036940005.1 Skeletonema menzelii
GAGACCTTCAACACAACGTGTGTCGGCGCGTTGAAAGATCAGGCAATCGGGTATATGCCTATCAAGAGAATCGGTGCCTTGGCTTATGCGGTAGACAAGTGCAACCGTAGGAATGAGAGGTTCGATATTACTACTTGGAACGAGACAGCGATCCAGGAGGTTAGGTCAGAGATGAGTGACCTTGTTGAAGGTGACCGTGCAAGCGAACCCACTAAGTTCCGTGTACCTGACGATAAGCAGGTCGATATTGATTATGAGGATTGGAGGGACCATACGACTACTGTTATGACGCAGATCGCTAGCGTCAAGGGAGGTGGACTTACCCTTGTATACATTTCCATGCCGCCCATGAAGGTTGGGCAAGTTTTGTCGTCGGATTTCGACAAGTTACATTATGCAGCAGACCTATACGGATCTGCATTTGAGTTCGATAATCGCAAGGCTTGGGCACTACTCAAGCAGGCCGTGGTCACGACCAAGTTATGGAATTACATTCGTCACTTTGACAAGCGCTCTGACGCCCGTGCTGGTTTCCTGGAATTGGACCGTGTTTTCTTGGGTTCAGACTTTATCACCAAACGCCTACAGCTCTGTTATTTGGTCCTTGAGATTGGTCATACTTCTTCCTTGACTTACGCAGGAGAAACTGTTGGTTTTTCCTTTCTGGCTTACTCTGGACAATTGGTCAAGACCTATTCTTACATTGCTCAACATCGCAATGCTATTGATGAACGTCAACAGACTCTACGTCTCATTGCTGGCATCACGGGAGATGCTAAGAACCGCCTTACTTATGCTATTGAGCGAGTTAAAGAGAGTTACAATGATGATATGAAGGCGGCTATTTCCTTCTTGAGTTCTAAAGTTAATGATGCCTATGGTGACTTTAACGCCAAGCGCAATACTGGTCGGACTGGCCAGCGGAAGATCCAACAGGCCGGCCGTGGGGGCCGAGGTGGGAGAAACGGTGGGCGTGGGCATGGACGTGGTCGTGGGCGTGGACGTGGTACCGATGACGCACGTTATAACGGACAGACTGAAATTAAATCCATCAATGGTGTCGACACGTCTGATGCAGTGATCCATCAGAACTTTCCGCCTAAAGTCTTCCACGGCAACCTCCGTACCTACGCGTTTAATCGCCGTGATCATCTGAAGGGCGCTGGTGATAAACGCAAAATCCAGGAGCTTAACACCAAGATTCAGTCCCTCGAGGACAGCGTGAAGAAGCTTAAGTCTACTGAGGACGTTAAGGTTGAGCCCAATTCTGACAAAGGTGGTCAAGCTGGAGCCACTTTTGGTAAGGGAGCACGTCGTTGAGACTGATACCTATTGATATGGCGGGCATATTGTTGGTATAAACTTGCACCATTTTTCCTTGGGTCGCAAGTTTAGGGGGACAATTGTTAGATATAAATTACGAAACTACACCACTCGTGTAATCTGGGTGCTCACGCATGGTTGGAACACTCTATTCGTTCTTCTTTCATTCCACAGGATACATTTCACGGGTAGCATCTTAGGCAATTCAATCAGTGGCCATGCCGATCAAATCAGGACCAAGGCATTCGATGCCTCCTAAGAAGAGGATCAAATCAATGGCTGTACACGTGAAGGACGACTACTGCGACGTCGGATACACTGCTAAGTGTGAGCTAGATAGCCATGCTGACACAATCGTGATGGGAAAGCAGTTCAGGTATATCAGCGACACAGGTCAATACTGCTCCGTATCTGGCTTCCACGACAGCTTTGACGCTATTGATGACATCCCTGTGGCATGTGGTGCTACGAAATGGACCTGCCCTGAAAGTGGTAAGACATACATCTTGTATGTCAACCAAGGTCTATACTTCGGTTCCTCTATGGATCATTCCCTTATCAATCCCAACCAAATCAGACACTTTGGAATTGAGTTGTCCGATAACCCCTTCGATTTAGGCCGTTTCTTTGGTATTAATCATCCCGAGATGCAGTTACCATTCAAAAGGGACGGTACTACCGTCTACTTCGAGACTGTACTACCATCACAGGAGGACCTTGATGATCCATCGTTCACACACGTCACACTTACTGACAGCGAAGTTGTGTGGGACCCCCAAACCGTTGATCTGAGTCCCGATCGTCCATATGGTGATCAACGTGTGAACATTAGCGTCATGCAGTCAGTTGGTGGCGATGACATGGGAGAATCTTCCTACCGAGGAGAGGTCGACTCAATCCTCAACTCTGTATCTGGATCCCTAGTGCCAGAAGTGATGGGACATCGGATGGTCTCAGCGGTCAAGATAAGTGAATCTAAGGGTTCCTGCTATGAGAAGGTCAACAAGGAGGTGCCGAGACACCAGAGGAACGTGAATCTTGTCAATGGCAGGCGCATAATGCAGGCTAACAGCACTACTCGTCATAGCCAGATCACCCCTGACCACGTGGGCCGTATCTTTGGAGTTGGTTTGAATAAGGCTCATCACATCCTGCGCACTACCACTCACACTGGCGTCAGGCACGCAGTACTTCCCTTGAAGCGACGATACAGAGTGGACCACCTGAATTTACACGGGGACTACCTCAATGGCAACTGGACTATGGATTGGTTGAGCGCCAGGGCGAAATCTATTAACGGTGACACGGGAGCTTTTGTTATTACCAATGGGCGTTTTGTCGAGACTTACGCCATGCCCGATCATACTGGCACTTCTGCATCTAATTCTCTGAAGGATTTTATGCGGGATGTTGGTATACCTCGTAACTTGAAGACAGACTCCGCAGGTGAATTTGTCGGCCAGAAATCACCCTTCGTGCAGACTGCCAAAAAGCAGGGGATTGATCTGCGGTACGCTGAGGCTGATAGGAAGAACGAAATATGGCAGGCTGATGTTGCTATTCGCTTGTTGAAGACGAAATGGCATGATAAGATGGTCAGTAAGAATGTTCCTCGACGTGTTTGGAATTACGGATTGAAGTGGGCAGCTAAAATTCTGCAGATGATACCTGGTAATCGGCACGATGCACGCACTGGGTATGAGGAAGTCACCCACAAGACACCTGATATCTCTGAACTACTGGACTTCGATTTCTGGGACCCGGTTTGGTACTGGGCCGATGCACACCCGACGGTGTCAAATCCACCAAGAAAACTAGGCCGCTGGATGGGTATTTCCCACCGTGTGGGCGCTGATATGTGCTATTGGATCATGCCGGTCGATGGCACGCCAATTTCTGAGACTACTGTTCAACACGTGACTGAGGAGGACCTTCGTAATCCTGATATTGCGGATCAGTTCAAGGCATTCAACGAGAAACTAACTGCTCGCCTCGACGATGCCAATCATATTCTACCTGATGACGGTCTTGGTTTGGGTGATATTGAGGACCTCATGACGAGTGTCAACGCTCTAGCTGAGATACTTGGCGACGAGAGCGCTGACGGGGACAATGGGAACTCGCCTGAGGCTGTCGCCGACTACACTGCTGACGGGGACATTGGTGACCTAGACGTCTACGACAAATACGTCGGTGCTAAGATTCGACTGACCGATGACGCTGATAACGGTGGTAACTTGGCCACTGTGAGACGCAGAGTTACTGATCAAGATGGCAACCCCGTGGGTACTGCGCACAAGAATCCTCTGATGGATACGAGGATGTATGAGGTGGAGCTGGCGGATGGAACCTACGACCACTACACGGCCAACAAGATTGCTGAGAGCATCTATGCCCAAACTGACGATGAGGGCCGTGAGCACATGATCTTGGAAGATATTTGTGGCCACCGCAAGGATGGCAACGCAATATCCATTAGCAATGGGTACAACAGGTCCAATAATGGAGAGTTGAAGCCGAAGGTTACTACCGCTGGTTGGCATATCAAACTTCAGTGGAAAGACGGCTCGATGGACGAGCTCCCGTTACGTGTGGTGAAGGAGAGTAACCCCGTGGAGCTTGCTGAATACTGCATCGCGAATGGCTTGCTGGAAGAACCTGCATTCAAATGGTGGGTGCCTACGGTGCTACGAAAACGTGACAGAATCATCTCCAAGACCAAATCCAAATATTGGCGAACCGACTCTAAGTTTGGCATCAAGCTGCCGAAGAACGTCAAAGAAGCAATGCAAATTGATGAAGACACCGGTACTGACTTTTGGCAAAAGGCCTTAGCGAAGGAGATGAAGAACGTGCGTGTGGCATTCAAACCCCATGTGGATCACACCCCTGAAGAAGTGCGCGCGGGACGCGCGAAGGAACTCATCGGCTACACCGAGATTCGATGCAATATAGTGTTCGACATTAAACTCGACCTCACACGCAAGTGTAGGTTTGTCGCCGGTGGACATATGACCGAGACACCTTCATGCTTGACCTACTCAAGTGTTGTGGCTAGAGACAGCGTTCGTCTCGCCTTCATGATCGCCGCACTGAACGACCTTGACGTCGGCGCTTGTGACATCGGAAATGCGTACCTCAATGCTCCTGCTAGGGAGAAGACTTGGTTCACGGCTGGAAAGGAATGCGGGGATGATGAAGGGAAGGTGATGATCATCACTAGGGCATTATATGGACTACGTAGCTCGGGTGCAGCATGGAGGGCCATGTTCTCCAACTTCATCCTCAAGGAACTTGGTTTCGAGTCTACCAGAGTTGACCAAGATGTCTACAGGCGAAAATCTTTCTACACGGACAGTAATGGCAATCAGGTAGCCTATTACGAGCTTCTATTGGTCTACGTAGATGACGTTTTACTGGTATCTAAGGACCCCAAGAGCGTCATGGATAAGATCGGGGCAAGATTCCGCCTCAAGGATGGCTGGGCAAAGCCTGATCAGTACCTTGGAGCTGAGATCTTCGAGCACCACTTTGAGAATGGGGACAAAGCCTGGGGATTCAGCAGCAAGAAGTACATCACTAATGTTGTGACCCAGGTGAAGGCCATGATCGAAAGCGATGGCCGTAGGTTGAAGGGATCTCACCACAGCAAGAAGAGCCACGGAGCGTTGCCTGTGGACTACAAGCCTGAATTGGACGACACTAGAGAGTTGAAGGGAGAGAAGATTTCTAGGTACCAACAGATCATCGGCATGCTTCGATGGGGAGTTGAGTTGGGCAGGATTGACATCCTGTTGCCTGTGGCATTGATGTCGCAATACAATGCGTCTCCTAGGGAGGGACATCTGGAGGCACTATACCACATCATCCATTATCTCGAGAGGCACCCAGATCGGAAGGCAGTGATGGACGCTATGCGCATCCCAGTGAAAGAGGGTGTATTCAAGACAGATGTAGATTGGAGTGAATTCTACGGGGACGTCGTCGAGGAAGATCCCCCAGACATGCCAGAGCCGCTGGGGAACAGCGTGAGGATTACAGCTTTTATGGATTCAGATCACGGAGGAAACCGCGTCACGAGGAGGTCACACACCGGGATCATCATCCTCGTGAACAACGCAGTGATTACTACATATAGCAAGAAGCAGAACACGGTCGAGGCTGCTACTTTCGGCTCAGAGATGGTGGCAATGAGGGTTGCGCGCGACCTTACAGTAGCGTTGCGCATCAAATTGAAGATGTTTGGTGTCCCGATTGACGGGCCAGCGGATTTCTACTGCGACAACAACGGAGTCGTGAAGAATACAAGCTTACCACAGTCACAGCTGGCGAAGAAACACAACGCAATCAACTTTCACATTATTCGTGAGTCGGCTGCTGCGGGAATTTTGAGAGTGGGTAAAGAGGATACTTTGACAAATATTGCGGATGCTTTGACGAAGATACTATCTTACAGGCGGAATGAAGAATTGCTTGGGGCACACCTTTATTGAGAGACTCGGATTGCGGAGACGAATCATTCAGCAGAAGGCTTCATGACTCGCGGGGACCGTTTAAATGGGGACGCCTCGCTAGATGGGACCTTCGTCACTCATCATTGGATTTTCACATGCCAATGACATGCTCACCATGAGCTTATAATTTGTACAACTAAACACCTGTAAAGACAACGTTAGCACGCTGCTTATACCCGAATATTATCATTGTAGATTGCCTGGACGATACGTGGTTATTTAAATGTGGTGGGTTTGGACTTGGTGGGTTTGGACTTGGTGGGTTTGGACTTGGTGGATTTGGTGATGGATTTGGAGGNATCAGACGAAGACGATTGGATTTATGCCTATCAAGTAGATTGGCGCATAAGAACAAGGGGGCTGGGTGGGCCAGCTCTCGACAGTGAAGATCCGTAAACGATCATTTGGCAGAGGATGCCATGGAAGCAGTATTGGCTGCAGACGGTTTGGACATGGCCTTGTTTAAGTGTCGTGCGACCAGATAGCGGCATGAGACCGCTTGTTCATGTAGTAATTATTCTTGAGTAAAGTATTGATGCAGATGCGTCAACGGAGCAGGTAATCGAAGACCTTTGGGGCGGTGTCCCATTAACCTTGACGGAGCTAGATGGACTAGCGGCAGTATTGGTATGGCAGTAGCATGGTAGTTACGTCAGTCGAACGGGTAATCGACGACCCTTGGGAAGACTAATCCCATAAACCTTGAATAATAGATCATGAGGCCTATGTCTGCAGAGGACTAGAGCAATAATCATATTTTGGATATTTCGTCGTGAGGACGATTGGCATTAAACTTGATACCTTGTTCTTTTTGCCATAGCGGCACCAAGTTCACGGGGGCAGATATTGTGTGGACTTCTTTTACGGCAAAGTCACTGCTTNTTTTGCCATAGCGGCACCAAGTTCACGGGGGCAGATATTGTGTGGACTTCTTTTACGGCAAAGTCACTGCTTTCCCACTCTTTATTTATTTATTACAGGCAATGTAGGAATGACGTGATGTCATGTATGATATCCATTTTTACTTCCGTGAGTTTGCGAGCTACATATCAGTTAGCATTATGGCTGACGGCGGCAAAAGTCACGCAGGGGAGTTCCGCCATGATTTGAGCAGGACTCCAGAGCCAGAGCAATCACCGGGATGTTGGCCGAATGTCAGCTGGGTGAGCTGTAGTCACGCTGAGGAATGACAACAGACGATATTGTGCATACATCTTATTTGGACAACAGATTCGACTTGATGAAGTTGAAGGACAAGGATTCAGTGGTCATGGATTCTGACTGGAAATGAAATAGTTTTTCATTTGATACCGTGGTTATTGGGTATCACAAACTTTAGGTCGCCAACCCGAGGATGATGTATTAGATTGCTAGCTCTAGGTATGGGCAGATGGCATGTCTCTCTTATTTGAGGGCACGTGATATATGATAACGGACGTCATTTTTATACCACATTGGAAGAGGTCGATCGCAGGACTGTTGCACGGCCCTATGGACCATTGACTTGAATGTGTTGATGCAAGCTGGACGTCGTTTCCAGAGGAGAAGCTTTTGACATTCCAACCTATAATTACCAGCATGCCTTCATTTTTGGTGCAGACACATGTACTTTGCACAGTAATGTCTTCCCCCTTTGCACACACAGGTGGGCAAAACTCTTTTGCAGTAACAATCTCACGGGGACTCACTCTGCGGCAGGGAACGGAAGTGCAGGATATAGCAACTATGACATTCAAACTGACCTTAACGACGTGTATGGTGGCACCCCTCAACTAGACTTGTGTGGAGCAGCGTGGAGCATGCGCTACACACTGACGCTGACAGCTTACGTGATACTGATCGAGTTCAATTGCAGATGCAATTATACATTTCCTAGTACTCACGGTGTAAGAGAGAGTGAACCTTGTTCCCCTACCGATGTCAGTTACTATCTTGGACCGTAGTGAAAGGACTGGACGTTCGTTTCATTGCCAAATAATGCTGGTAGCTGACATTACTGGCACGCTTGCACGTTGCTAGAAAAGTAGATCTGGAAACTTATACAAGTCATCTCACAGTTGTAATGACTTAAGGGGCAGCGACGACGTGGTAAATCATCACATACAGCTCGATCGACGCACTGAGAAGCGTCCTGATAGGTGAGGTGCCAACTTGATTCTGCAGTCTTGGCAAGAATTGCCTCTCTGGCAGGCATATGAGAGAGAGAGAGAGACGGCTACACACAGCTTGACGCCGCTGATGAGATATAAGGAGGGCTTATTGAGCCTATTGGCGCAAGAGAAATGTTGTGTCTGGAATAATTGAGCTCACTGCGTAAGAGAAATGTTGCGTTTGGAATGAGAGCATTATTGTTTATCACAAACTGTCACGGATTCAACCATCTCTGCAATAAGGAGAGCGAGAGTAGAACAAGCTTTGACTTGATGCTACCGATTATGGTTATATCCAGCGAACGATGTATAGAACTCGACACAAGTTCTTGGTAACTTGCTCACGTGAAGCCAAATCAATGATGATGGATTCCCATATACTCGACATTGAGCATAATAAAGGGGAACAGTATAGTGTGGAATTCTCCACAGCGGTGTGGGAGAAACAGCCCATACTGAAACCTCAGCGTTGTCACTTGAGTTTGAGGCGGATTGGAAGTGCACAAGAGACGATTTCTTAGGTCAGCTGTGGTCAAGCCATAAGTGTTCAACAGTTGAAGAGATGTCACATTTACTGGAACTGTATACGTCGCTTGGGTTGCTGTCACGATTATGCCGTAGATAGGATTGCACCTTGGATGCAGGATCGATCTATGAACGATAAGCGACGAAAGTGAAAAGTCTGCCGTCTTGACAGCAGCGGATTGGTAATAAGGCGGTACACATCTGCCGACGACTGCGGAGGAAGTTGTTGCGTTAATATCCATGAAGAGAATCGAATTAATGGAGAAACGCACTGCGGTCAACGAAGAACAAATATCAAAATGGATAAAGTGAGATGTCGTGAGATGTTTCAGCGAACCTTGTCGGCCAAAGAAGCAGGCCTTCGCTTACTTCATGACATGGTCCAACGTTTTCCACATTGTATGGTAGCCGAGCTCATGGTTACGGCGACGAAACGGTGAGATGCTTTGAATTGGTTACAACATTGACGCTTTCCGTGTAGAAGAACTGAGAAGCACTCAGAAGTAGACGCGTCCTTGTATAGGATGACATTCTATAACAACTATGGAACGGAAAAGATCGGATGAATCTGCACGTGTTAGTAACAGAAAAACATTGGGATACTGCAAATGGGCACGCGTGAGAACTGCCTTGACCTTGCTATCAGAGCGAAGCACCTCTGGGACTTAGACGGTGCATATGATGCTATAAGCACTGGACTGTTGATATCTTGATACTGGAATTCGAGATCGGTGATTAGACACTGGCATATCGACTTACTAATGAAAGGCTACCGTGAATCTTTGCTCTCCCGGAGACACCTCTGGAACGTCGTTTGATAAACTGATACTGATACCTGACAGGCTCTTAGAGAACTTATTCACCACTGTTTGAAAGAGCACCTTCGGATATGACCTTAAGATCCCTTGCTGAAGCGTGAGCCTAGGTAGCTCCACCGGTAGCAGATAGTCAACAGGATGCACGGCCCGCTTGAGGTCGTTACCAGAACATGGAATGTGCGATATGGCAGCAGCTTGTAACCCTCAGGTGTTGCACAACATTAGTACAGCACTTGTATACCTATATTATCACTTGGGAATTGAGCGCATACAACGTGGTACGACATCGATTGAAAACGCCACAATGAGGTTTGGCACAGAGTGTCGAACACAAGTCAGACAGGCTAGTCTGGACTTTTGACGTAGATGACAGTAGGCATAACATCATGTGATGCCGGCTCGACTGATTAGGCTCAACGAAGACTCGGCATACGGGGACAAAATATCAGATATGCCTCGCTTATAACGTCCACATAATGTTGATACACGAGACTTGCAAACTGGACTTGCAGACTGGATGAATACGAGCCAACCTTGATAATTGATAAGATTGTTGAAAACGCCTTCGCCCAATCTGATGTTGACGGGCGCAACCACATGATCCTGAGAGACATCTACGGACATGGGAATGATAGGAACGCTATAACTATTGCTGGTTGATAGCAATAGCGGGTACAAGACTTGGAAATTATTGCGATGGAAGCCAAAGAACTGGAATGCTTGATGGCACTCCAAACTACAATGGAAGGATAGACCTGTGGGCGAATTTCCCTAAGTGTCGTGAAAGCGAGTAATGCCACTGAATTCGCTGGGTACTGAGTTGCAATGGGTATGTTAGAGGAATCTGCATTTACGTTGTGGGTACCAATAGTCTTGATAAGCGAGATACATACAAACGGTCGACTAAAGGATGGTGCACGATATGAGCCACAAGCGGATACGGAAACAGACTTTGGTCACAGAATCGACTACGAATGATGTTGGGCACATCAAGCCCCGACAAGCGACACGGAAATCCTCCGCTGATGGGTAATCCAATATGGCATAAGTATGGCCTATGGAGCGCATAGCGAAAGCCAGAACACACAAAGAATTGAGGTGGCACTAGCACTATTATTGCGCCACAGACAAACGCGTCTAGCAAAGGCAACGCTTCAAGAGTTATAATACGTCGAACTCAACGAAACAGACGAGCACAGATAGACTAGTAGTTAACANGGCAACGCTTCAAGAGTTATAATACGTCGAACTCAACGAAACAGACGAGCACAGAGCACGGATTAATTGCACGAGGACACAGGGATACAGCCAACGGGGACAGCTTCACGAAACGCTCACGGTTGGACGTGGAATCACGACAGCTAGGAGAAGATTCTCTCACTCTCGCGATCAGAAGAAAGAGAATACCGGGGACACGGACACCCGGCATTGCATGGCATCGAATAGCTGGAGCGAAGCGGAGTGACGATATGCATAGGAGGTGAGACGTTTACAGTACAATAGTGGAGGTTTTATTTTTCGTGAGCGTCAACATATGACAGTCTGGTAGAATGGACAGGAACAAATTTGAAATGGCATGACATTTGATGAGGTTTAGATTTAGATGGGTGAAAGGGAGCTGATGGTTCACGTTGATGAGGGAGCAGGGAAGATACCCTTGCCTCCACCAGCAGATAGAATAATGACGAAGTTGAGACGATACGCTGATTGAGATTGCATGATAGAGGTACACTGACGTACCCCCTACAGATACAGATGTAGGTTTCTTTGCGGTTATGGGTTCCGCAAGCGAGGGATCCTCGCGCACAAAAGTATGCATTCATACACGTCAAACGATTTTGAATAGGAATTGATGCGATAGGATGGCTTTGGTGTTGGTTATTGATCCGTAGGTTCCATGGTTAAGGTAGGAGCGAGACGAATCATTCGCCTCTCGGAGATGGACGGAGAGCCTCACGATTCGCGGGGACCGTTTAAATGGGGACGCTACGCTATGTGGGACGTGCTTACACGATACTTGAGATG